>QXVZ01003926.1:54769-130623 GCA_008931825.1 Phallusia fumigata
CATTGTTTAACAATTTGACCCATTTTAGGGGGCTAATGGGGTAACTGCTGGGGCTATCGGGTAAAACTTATCAATTATAACACTACAATGACATGTTATACAAACTGTCCAAATTTCATTCAATTCGGGCATTGTTTAACAATTTGACCCATTTTAGGGGGCTAGTGGGGTAACTACTGGGGCTATGGGGTAAAACACATAAATTATTGCACCACAATGACATGTTATAAAAACTGTCCAAGTTTCATCCAATTCGGAGAATATTTAACTATTTGCCCCATTTTAGGGGGTTAGTGGGGTAACCATTGGGATATGGGGGCAAACAACACTGATGACACAACCCCATGACCATATCTACCAGCTGTAAAAGTTTCATCCAAATCCGCCAAACATTTCATGCCAAAGTGCATAGCCATAAGGCAAGAAAATATTTCACCCTTTTGGGGGGTGGCGGGGTAACCCTTGGGGCTATGAAGTTAATCGAAACAGAGAACACACCTCCATGACCATATCTACCAGCTGTGAAAGTTTCATCTAAATCCATCAAACATTTCATGACAAAAGTCCCTGGACAAGCTGCAGGGTAGAAAAAAAAAGAAAAGAAAAAAAAACAAAACAAACGGAGTGAAAACAATATGTGTCCCCTTTCAGGAAGGGGACCCATAATAAACTTTGAGGACAAAATATAACAAACCTATACTTTTTATATTTAATGCCCCAAGAACTTTATTTAATCATATCCAACGACTTTTAAAATATCTGTCTATCGTACGGCGAATACACCAAAAAGGAAAAACAGTCAAGGTGGTGTTCGATTAACAGTTATAAGTGACCCTTGGTGCAGAAAGCAGACACCCGCTATTAGAAAATGCGGTAATCATAGTCATGGCATAAAACTTGGTCAACTGTTGGTAAAATGTGTGTTTCGTGAAACAGGACAGTCTCAGCGGTTGTGTGACGACAACACAATTGTGATATTAAACTTGTGGGGAAGTGTAAAAAACCTTGCCCGTGGTCCGCAAAAACGTAATAAAAACGTTCTAGAAAGGTGACCAACCAGTGGGACTTCTGTGTGGACCACTACAGTTAGGTGTGACCAAGCAATTAACATACCACGGAGGCCGGTGTACGCTGAGAAGGCGAGCAAACGGAACCATTTGTGTCAACTGGTTGAAACAACTTTCGAAAGACATCACAAACGGGAGAAGAAATGTGGTTGTCCCCATTTATAACATGTAGTTCGAACATTTCATCAAGTTCACAGCATTCAAGAATCTCGACAAACTCAAGACTTTGGTTAATTCTAAACCACTGGTGTCTGTGGGACCAGTTTGTTTGTCGAAAATGGCAAATGTGCACGTATAACCCCGAGTTCGTTTAATAATTGACCGATTATGATAAAACCGACTCAGCAAGATACCAACAAACGTTCAACAAAATATGACCTTGAAATATCCACACCGGACACCTTTCAATTGTCTAACTAAAATTGTATTTGTCAAGTTTGTCACCATAGCAACTTGATAGAAAAGCGATGAGCAGTAAGTCGTATGTGAGCTCATCAGGTTTGGAGTAGTTCGGGTTTCCGCGCACTCCCAGTGAAAGTGGCGTCGAAGAAGCGCGTTCAAGAGTCCTCCACTACGCAGTGAGAGTCAAATTGTCCGTTCAAACAAAAAGCCAGCGCGATTCCCTAACCCAACAACGAACGAAGCGAATTCACTGATCCGATGCTTTTATATTCACATTGCCACCGCTTGTACAGCTCTAGCGCCCGTTAAAATAGTTGTTGGCAGGTTGCATTGGTCGAAGGCAAGGGCATTGTTCAGGCAGCGTTTATTCTAAGTAACAGTTAACGTTCGTGGACAGTTACAATGAACTACAAAGATATATTATACGGCGCACAGTTAAGTGCTAGCTTGTACGGTGTAGTCAAAGTTAACGGGAGTCGCCTTAAGGTGAAATTAGCTGTTACTATTGACCTTGACAGTAAAGTCGCGACTTTTAAAGGCCATACGCCGTGTAGGATCAAATAGGCAAACAACTAAAACGCGGTATCGTAAATTCAAACTTCCATGAACAAAGGTCGTTCTACAAGACATTGCAAGATTCTGGTTTGATGTGCCTTGTTTCACAAAAATCGCACTATGGTTAGGACTTTTAGGCAGTGCGACTAGCATGTTGCAGCTCAGTGCTAAAAGATTCTCTCAATCTGTGACAAAACCAACCATGATTTTAAACTACTTAGAGGAAAGGCGCTAAAACATTGCTCATTACCGATATGTAGCGACGAATCAAGAAAGGGCAACGCGCACAACGCAAGCTGTACAGAAGTCACCAACACACAACTGCTCATTGCACTATTGTAGAACGGTAAGGAGTTTTTAGGATGAGAGAAACACTGAGACTGCAATCAGCAGCTTCTTCCTCAGCTCGCTTCTTTGTCAATGCGTGAAGCTAGTTATGGAAGAAGGGTCTGAATGTGGAAATATACAACACAAAAGGTTTCAGGCAAAATCTTGTACTATGAAGCAACCAACAGGTACCATAAGATCAAGCACAAGCTGTTAACAGGCGCAACAAACCGACAGTTGATTGAATTAGGTAGAGAGAACTGTACGACCTAAGTATAAAGTTACACAAGAGCGGCAGGCAAACAGTAAAAATCAGTTCATTCAACGCACAGACGCATTAGTGCAAAAGCAGATCTTTAGTTTCTATTCTCACAACAAACGTAAGCCCTAGCTTATCCCTGTGACGTGGTTCGGCTATCCAATTACCCTTGCCAGGAACAATAGATCACTCTGTATGTCTTGCACTCCTAACAGATGACTGCCTAAAGACCAAAATATGACCTAACTGAAAAACATGGCGAAAGTACACACTGACGACAACCAGTAATGCAGGAGGCTTACATGATGGGAAACTGTTTGCATGCAATTTCAGCCTGCACTACACTGCGCTAAACAAACCCTCGCTGGCGAGATGATGTAATACCGAAGAGCAAAGTTCGCTCTGCTAGACCAGCAACAGCGAGCCAGGTTGAACAAGCCGCTCAACCTCCAGCTAGTCATGTTTGGTCTTGATGTCTGGCCGATAATGCGAAGCCTGAGCTTGAACAAGCGTAGACAGGCGACGTGCCTTCCATGGCACTTTTCTGGCCCGACAGGTCAAAGGCATAAAATCCAGACGAAGGGGGGTCGAAATGATGATCGATCGCTGCAGGGATTGGTGTGAGAATGTGAAAATGACCAGAGGGACCACCCACAACAGGCAACCCTGCCAAAACCGGCGGGTCGTACCTCCTGTGCTAAGATAAATTCCCAACAACAATGAATGGATGAGATACAACGAGGCCGCGCATGTGAAATATGCTGACTGAAACGATTGTTACACCGATAGAGCGATGAGTAAAATCACGAGCACGAGCGGGGAAGTTGGTGGCGCAAATCATGCGACCACCTTGAGAACTCTGCGGGTCATCTATACGGTGATCACTTCCCTAAAGCTAAATGAATGGCAAAATGATCACGTAATTAAGAGCAGGGCTTTCCTATTTGGCCCGGCCATTAAAACAACACTCCTTGACGCAAAGTTTCAGAATTCAAAATGTTTACGGGTATTATTTAGACAAAATTAAGCGAAAGGGGAGCATTCATTTTTGGCTTGCTAGTCACGTACGCTTAAATGAAAAAGTTGAACTGTGTTCGTTAAGACCCAACAAACACAAGTTGCGTTCAGCTTAAACAAAGCGCACCAAACATAGCCACAGACTACACAAGGGTCGGAAAACGATTTATCAAACAATGATTTACAAGCAAGCACAGACTGCCACAGTGGCCGACGGCAAACAGAGGGCGATACCGGTGTGAGGAGCCACAAATGAGTGTGTACACACAACGGCGATGTCGAACTAACTTGCCTTTAATTAGAAGTTGAACGCAAACACCGTGGTTCGGCGAAATTGCGAACTTAGCGCTGAATTTACGAAGCACCGTAACTCAGGAGCCTGCCGTGGTGTTGACTTGTGATAAAAGCTGATTTTGCAATTTATGCAACATGCAAGCAGAAAGACATGTTCGTCGGAAATGCGTTAAGTTGCTTTAGACATGAAAATGTAAGCCTAAAACATAATGGACAACATAGTGTTTCTTGGATTTTTAGACAGTTTTAAAACATGGTTGATTGCACAAAACTCTCTCGTTAACCCGCTTTCGGCGTGCGTGAAAATATTTCCAGTTTCAAAAGGACGTGGTTTTAAAACAATGTGACTAGTGTTTGTGCAGACAAGATACAAGATGGTGACGTAATGTCGGTAGATAATTTGACGTAGCGCGAATGGGGGTCACCTCACGCCGACTGAACAAAATGCAGATTGTCACCTCGCCGCAGAATAACACTGAGCGCTGCTGCTGACGCAATGTCTAACCCCGTAACACCACAATATTTACGTGCTTTCACTCATACAACTTTGCTACAGGCAATAGCTCGCAAACGTGCAATTTTAGCAACTAAACATGTTAGATCCACTTTCTATTAGCGTACCAAATGCAGGTAAAACTGCTCCTTGCAAAAAACACGATATACATTTATAGCAGACGTTTTGACACTTCCGAATTTATGAAATTTCATTTTAACATTAAAAACCAAACGCAAAAATTATGCAAACATACATGCTCAAATAGGCCTTCAGCAACTACGTTATCTTGTTACGCTGCATCTGTTACATTCTATGTAATGGGAGCGATGGTAGGCAAATCTGTCAGTTGCTCTATCCTCAACCTAATCTACATCTACCAATAGTCTTCTGTATCTGTTGCTTACACCATATGTTTGCCACGCACTACACTGTTCACATATGCAATAGTGGTTACAAATCGCATAAACGTCGGTCAACGCGGAAATCGCATCGTAGAATCAACGTCCAATTTTCCGCACCAACCGGATACGGTTCTCAAGCGACAATACACTGAACAATAGTTGTGTCAGCGTTGACACACAGAGGTTCGCTGCTGGCCAGTCGAGAAGGCCGGACTGTTATTTATTAATTTTGCCAGCGCACCGCTTGACGCATAGGCCTCAATGACACATTGTGGCCGCCGCGAAAAAAAAACGCTATCTTCAAAATGTTTTAAGCTCATTTCTACAGAAAAAGACCGCAACAAGTCACGGGTTGTAAAGAAGAAAAAAACGAAAAAACAAGTCGAGTTCGACCGTCAGTTTGCATTTGAAGCGGGACGCCGGTCTCTAGTCAAGCGTGACGGGTGCCGAGCTAAAGCGTTGCCAAATATGCGCATGGCGATACCCGCGCCACGATCCGGGACAGCAAAAAACGTTTAAAGCGCCGCTAAAAGCGATCGCTTAACGAAAGACGGATGAAAAGCCTCTTTCGTCAGACGTGACCGACTCGCAAGCCTCGACCTCTACTCATTAGCGCCATAAACCTGTCTGCCTCGGTTGGGCTCTGCTGTTTTTGGCGTCTGCTCGCTATACGTTAGTGCCTGAACGGCATCTGGGAGAACTGGTTTGAAGCCAACGGAATAAGTAAAAGTTTCACTTTAAAACTATTAAAACTATAGTCTAATGCTTTAATAGTCACGTTGGCATTAGCATGTTACAATGCGATTTAATGTAACTTAATGGAAATATATTCGCAAAGTTAACATAAATTTCTCATCTGCTGATGTCTAAATTACATAGCTGCACCACAAATTCACTTTTTCTAAACGCGTTTCTGCGACTGCAGTATGAATCAGCGCAACTACGAATTAAACAGCCGAAGTCCATTTCTTCAAACTCAGCGACCAATTCACGTCAACATGTCTTGTTGAAATGTCGGATGCTGCAACTCAATTCAATAGGGGAAGGCGCCTGTTTACAATCAAATGCCTTCACTCCATTGAGCAAATTCCCGCGATTCGTGTTTCCTGGTGCGGTGAGCTGCAGCTATTAGACGTAATTCCTGCGTTTAACGCATTTGCCTGAATGGGCGGATGAACGCTGAGGCGCAGCACGGGCCAACAGGCATATAGAGCTTGTTTAACCTGCGATGACGCATACAGCTTCGCATTAAGCGGCGCGACAACATTGCCCAGTACAAACAAACGAGTGTTGAGCAACAGTGCGCCGAACAAGACAACATGCTTTCGTCTGTTTGTTTGATGCAAACTTTTCACAGAAAATGCAAATTAAGTGAGATAATGTTGGAATCATCGTATTTTTGTAAACTTTTATAACATGTATTCGTTGCGTGGGCAAGGAGTGTTGTGTTTGGTAAAAAAAGCGAGCAGGCAAAGTCGTCCGACCCTAAAGAAATTTTCAAAAGCACTTCGCTATTTTACCCAATTTAATTCAATTACAAAAACATTTATTGGAAATTTATACCGTTCACTAAACATTGCACAAGGCTAATAATTTATTTTCAAGGTGACATGTCAGACTGGTTGACGATATAAAGTTTACCTACTAATTTAAATTTTCGGTTTTGACATTAAATTAATCACCAAAAAAGACAAAAACAACATTTTAGACAAAAAAGCGGAGGCGATAAAATGTTGAAAGTGTAAATCGTTCGTACGTGCATTTGAAAATATATTTGCCCACCACGTCCAGAAAGTTTAGAATGATAGCCGGAGGGTTATATTGCGTTTGTTGGTTGTTGAGCTGTGTCATTAACCGCTGAAAAGAAATAGCTAAACAATTTCCTGATTGTGAGGAACGATCTCTTGGCTACGTGCGGCTACGTGATTGGTTGAAACCATTCGCTCGTAACGAAGAATAAATTTAGGTACGTACGCATCAGAAAAGTCAAACTGAAAAGTCCTATTTAAACAAATACAACATAAAATGGTTTTGCGAGTATTCCGAATTCTGTTACACGAACATAGAACAATCATAGAATTCACAGATCCGTCTCACAACAGCACAGCTCTGGAACCCATAAAGGTTTATATCCGGCAGAAGGAGCCCTTTGTATCCTGAATGGCACACCACTCTCATCCAACAGTTTCATACATAACCGCTCAACAAACATTAAACTTCAAGGTTGACTAAAACCACAGTGGGTACAAGGCAGCACAAAAGCCTTTTTATGGATAAGTTACGAGCACAAAGACGTCCACTTGATGCTGTGTAGGTCCCATGCTAGGAGTTTGTAAGTTTTAAGAAACTGCTAAAGATCGGCTTTGAAGTCTTGAGACAGGCGGGATTAATAAAAACACCAAACGCAAACGAATAGACAAAATTGTTTAAAAGTATTGCCAGCAACAAGATTTTGTTGTTTAGTTGTGTTTACTGGGAGCCAATTAAACGAAACAATTACCAGACTGTTCGCGGCCATTTGGCGAAAACACAAAGACCAAGTTTCAGCTGAACAATACCTACTTGTTGTTTTGCTATGCTAGAAATAGGATATTTTATCTTTCCATCAGAGAGTTAGGCTCGCAAAAGGTCACAAAATCCGTTGGTTAACTGCTTCACTGAAGAAAGTAGTTTCTCCTGTTAAATAAGTTAAGCTGTAAGCTTTACAACAACCCGTTGTTTTCAACTTTAGAACTGAAAATAGGTTTCGATAAATCGATAAACTTACCCTGCAGCGACACCTAGCGGACAATAATAACCACATGGGTTTTCAGTAGAGAGCGAAAAAGAATAACTTCACAAACAACAGGGTTGCTACTCACTATCTCCAAAGTATCTGAAAACTGAGAAAAAGCAATATCTCTGCTGCCCTTTATACGCTGTAGGATTTACATTAACCAATTGACAATAGCTTATTGTCCCAAGTTAAAGTCTATTGGCCTTCGTCTGTCGTCAGGCACTGAAATGTCGCACAGGTCATAAATTGCTAACGATTGTGAGTTGGAGAAACGCCAGGACATCCTGGCCGTCAACATCGCGTCACGTGGGAGCCAAATGGTTTAAAACGATCTAATTTGGTTACCCCTTTATTTTTTGTGTTTTCATTTGATTAGTGTAGCAAATTATCAAGCGCTCGTTGGGTCAAAAAGGACAAGCCACGTATTTTATTGGATAACAAAATGATTTTCGACAGACTGAAAGGTACAGGATGATATGACAAAAACGATCTGATTTGTAGAAATTGGGGTGGTTGAGAGTTCGACCTACGTTGTACTGTAAAAAAAACTCAATTAGATCCTAGAATTTAATTGGTTTTCCTGTTGAACTGCATTTCTTTCATTCTCGCTCGACTGATGCAACAAGAAAAGAAATAAGAAGCAGAAACCATTTTTCACTTTCACAGCTTAGAAGGATGACGAGAAGCGACAGAACAAGCCCTCGCATAAGCTGGGTTAAAGAGATCGCATCGCAGGCCTCACACGAAGACAACTACATAACGACCAGTGTGGGGTCTCACACTAAGCACATGGCGCGCAATATATAGTTGCCACCTGCTTGCGGATATCTCGCCGTCACAATTGTCCCAAGGTCGAACGCGCCGAAGGTTTGCCGTTGGGCGTGCCGACCCACCGCCCCAGGTTCGGTACATTGTCCTGGACAATGCCGATTGACGTGTTATTGGCTCATACACGTCAGAGGGAGGTGCCATTAAACCTTGAGACTGGCAAAGAAACGAACGCCAAGGATGCTGTCCGGGCAAACAGAGTGTCGACCTGCAAATGTGCATTACGTGAGCGACCAAGCGGCAAATAAGGGATGGTTGCAGCTGTCAAAATACTAGCAGTTAACTTGTAATCTTTCCATCAGTTAAGCAGGGCCGGACGCGAAGTGTCAGTAAACCCCGTGCATTGTAAACATTCAGTGAAACGCAATAACAGACAAGGTCGAACACGTGACGGTGTGGGTTGCAACAAACAGGGCCCATTTTTTCTCATTACGGGAAAAGGCGTTGTTGTTAAACACCTAGAATAATGAAAAAAACAATTTTTGACAAAAGCCATAGAAAACAGAAAGTTGCAAAATGGCACTGACATACATTTTTATCGCAATATTCCACCTAATTGACTTTCACAAAAATATCGATTTTTAATTTTTTGAATGGTAAAGATCCAATTCTTGAGCACAGCGGTTATTGTAGCTAAATAAAGACAGGTTTATCTCAATGAAAATAGCCAAACGTTGCCAAATATTTAGTGGTAAGAGTCTGTAGCATATACTTGAAACATCTTGTTCCTTATCGTACAAATCTACGAGCTTTTGTGTAAACACCCCACACATGGACAGAATGGAGGCAGAATGTCGAGCTAATTTAAATTTTTTCTCCAAGATAAATATGTTTAATATTTTATACAACAAAAGCGAAAAATCCCGTCCGCAAGGATTTTGTGAGCAAAAGGGAGACTGGCCAGCAGCTCTAAGGTCTACTGTCGTCTAAAAAGAGCGGGTCCAAACCTGTAGAATGCCTGGGGGGACACTTAAGCCCTTGTTATGACCGGATAATATTTGAAAATGCACGTTATTTCAGTCAGAGTGACACAACCGACCCCAGGCTGTCTAGACAACAAGTTTGAATATTTAAGCTCGCGCTTTCTAGTTAGTTAAGTTGATTTCTACGAAACACAACAATAACTGATTGAAGATGTAGCAAATGCGGGTCAAGTTTGCGGTCAGTAAAGTTGGTTTTGCTTCCAACAACTTGACAACGATGGATACTTAACTATTTGTGGCCAGGCCCACCTAAAAACCTGTTTGTAAACCGAAAGTACCCAGCTACAAAACTGTTTAAAATCCAATACAACTGAATTTGACAAGTTTTTTGATTTTTGCAACTTGACGATTTGACTAGATCATTAATGAAAGTCGCAAAACTTCTTTAAACGCTATCCATATTTTCCACACTTTTTACGTTTTTGATTCACTAGTTTTTCTCGGACTGCTTGTCATTCGTTGAAAGTGTACAAGACAGCGAATATGTACTATAAAACAAAAACGTCGAGTTCGAATTTAGCATATAACGCAGAGTTTGTCGTTGTATGGTTCGAGACGTAATTCATGCAGCGGGATTCAAATTACTCGGTGCAGCCTGGCAGTCGCTGTAAATTCCAAATTAAAATCCACTGGGAACGGAGATTTGGCCTCTGGAATGAACCTTGACTGTTCGTAAATTCGCTGCATATAAAATGGTCGTAAATGCCGTATTGGGTGGGTTATTCCAGCAGAGCGACGCTCTCACAATATGCTGTTTTGCAATACACGGCATATGTCGCATCCTTCTCCACTCATATGCTACGTTTTATAAACAAAACATTAATTATAGAAGAGTGCATGAAGAACTGGGTTACAGTGTAAAAATGTTGCAATATGAAAAATCTGAATTGAAAAAATGAACTGCGACAAAGGTTTTTCCAGGGCTTTGGCCAGCCTGAAATATTTGAACGGGTCTAATATCGAGCTGGTAATACGTCACGCTTTTAAAACGAATGAGAGAGGCGAGACGAGTTAAATGTTCTTAACAGGTCCTTGAAATAAGCCCGGCTCGCTCACACCAGACGACACGGCAAATTACGTGACATGCTGAGGGCCCGGGCCACCAGGTTTACATGAGAATATCAAAGCGACGAAGCACAGTAACCTTGACAGACCATCGGGGAATTCGTTCCCGAAAGTAAGTAGACGGGCAGAAGTTGGTCGAGGAACGGGCAGACTCAATTTACGTATATGGCGGACGACGCACGGGCTCTCGTGCTCGGGGGGAAAAGCGCCAACCCAAGTTTTAACTGGAGTCCTCTTGCAAAAACATCTGTCGGCGCGGAGCACCCTTATGATCGCGCCAAATTGCTTGTCAAAAGCTACACAAAAGGAATCATGCCGTGGCAACTTCGGTGCTGGGCAATGTCGCCCTTCGACCCATGGGCAACTTATAGACTGCCTCTCAAAATTGAATGGAAGTGCAAACGGAATCGATATTTCGGAAATGTCACAAGACAGATGCTTCACCACATTTGCCACTCATCAAAATCATAGACGTGCACCTATTATCAGGGGTTATTGAAAGATGGTCCAATTACTAACTTCAGCAATTGATCTGTAGAAATACAAGTACAAACACACCGATTTAAGGAAAATTAAGACCAGATTAAGCATATAACGATGAAAATCCAGTTGATGGAGCCTTCAAGTACTACCAGGCACCTTTGCAGCGAGGAACACTTTTATATTGTTTCTGGTCCTGGACATGTTATGATTTACTTTAGAGTTTCTCCAACGTTCTGTTTGGCCCGAACGGATACGGGAAATTAAGCTAACCCACTTGTAAATGACATCGAACCATCACAGTTAGATGTAATTGGAGATTAATGACGGACAGCTGGTGCCATTCTCACCGAAAAACACCTGTTCGGTTTGTAGAGAGAATATGACGAACCTTGATGCTCGCTTAAAATTGAGTTGAATTGAGCAAACGTTTGCTTGATTTTGTCTAGTTACAACTTGTCAAGATGGTCGATAAAATAAGCAAACGCTCGCATTAGCATAAATATTGTCAGTCAGGTCAAGTGGCGAGGTTTATGATGCTTTACTGACACTTATTACGTCAGGCTCAACAATCCAAGGCATCGTGGCGCTTAAAATCTTTGTCATCAAACGAACAAATAAGGAAGGCAGTTTGTCACAAATACTTCCTGGAAAAGTAATAGTCAGGTACAAACGACTTCCTTAATGCTCCTATCAGAAAGGCTTCGATGCCTGCTCCAATAAACTCTAAACGACGGTCAAGGTATGGTTTAATGTCGACATACTCAAATGGCAACTATTCTTTCAAAGTGTCCGAATATGAACAAGGTTCTTTGGTCGCAGTCGTCAATAAAGCTGTTTGACTAAGACTTGCTTGAGCGATGGAGCGCAAGACTTGGGGTGACTGAGACACCTAACTATGCTTGAGTTCTGTTCCATTTTAAAAATCGGTATTTCCCATTTCTAAAGACGGAAAGGAGTTTTTCAACAATGCTGGTTGTGATGTGTCATGGCTAATTCCAACACGTTGTTTACGTGGGGTCTGGGAACGCACAGAACTTGCCAAACTGACCAACGCGACGAAGAAGATGTTTTCGAAAAGACCAAAATAGCCTGCTGTACAATATTACCTAAACTAGGCGTTTTCCGACGGATGTACGACGTTACATTGCAATTTAACATTTGCCTAAAACAGTTTCAACAGAAAAACTTTTTGCAATGAAGCTTTAAAATACCAACATGAAAAATCAATTATTCAAAGATTTAAGCTTTACCCAGAGCCCAGCAAACACCTACGGCGAAAGGGTGAAAGGCAAGATTTTCCAAATCAGGACTACCTAGGATCGCACATGATAAACAGTCTTGTGCGGGACAATATACTTGAATAGTTTTGACTGAGGCAGATCGTGTGATAAGTTTTTGTTACAAAAAACAACACATAACTTATTCAAGACGTGTGTCGAAATACATCATATCTACAGAAATTGTCGGATGGAATATACTCAAACACACCGGGGCATCGATAAGTCAAAATCTTTTGCGGATTATCGAATAAGCACTAAAACCGTAAAGATTATACGCAACTGATGAAACAACAACACCGTCCGGATGTAACCTTAAAACAGTTTCTATTTAAAGCTTGAAATCCTCACGTACATATCACACGTTAGGTGATATAAGAAACCTTAGCGTGACAAAACCCAGAGACCAAAACAGCAGGTGACATGAAAATGTTTGTGTGTTAAATCCGTGATGTGTTTAGACGGTGAGATTGGTTCGGAACACTAAATAAGGATCTGTTCATAACTCTTATCAAAAAAACATATACGGCCCAAACAGATCTTTAAAGCGACGTGCTTTGTTCATCAAACGCTGATGATCGCATGAGTTATTGCAGATACGTTTGATGAATAAAAACTTGCCGCTTTTGACAACTATTTGGGCCAGTATATTTGTTTGTGAGATTAGTGTATAATATATACAAACGTATTAGAGAAACCGATGTGTAGATGTCAAAAGTGAAAATTTGTTTCAAATACTGCTGTATTCGCAGTACCGCCCCAACTTCGCAACATACATTACTGCCATTTAACATATGTAAACAAACAAACCGAAATTAGTATTGTACGGCTATATATATGTTGTACATGAAAAATGGCGCTTTTCGAAATCAAAAACACTTTACGAAGACAAATATGCTGAAGGACAAAATGTGTGGAGTGTTGCCTTTTAAAACTGGCAATTTTGTCGCAGATAAAGTAATCTTGACGGGGAGCTACCGCGATAAGAAACGCTGGGAAAAGCCGTGGACTTCGACTCACGCGAACGGTCAGTCGACTGGGTAAAATCGAACCACGTGTTTGATAAGGCCTAGAAGTTGAACCTTTGAAGAAGGTAGGCAAGGCCGACGCATTCACAAGACAGTTAATCCGCTTGTTCAAACACACAAAAGTCGTTATTAGCTCGACCATAGAACATGCCTTGGTTGTTTAAGAAGAGTACATTTGCTATCGGTCTGGTTCAGTGGTAAAACGCTGCCGCCTGCGACAGAATTTTTGCGATAATCGTCGGGAATAAGCAAACCGCGTTTTTTAGCTCAACAACCCAGGTTGTCTCTATAAACGCTATAAACCTATTAAATGTGGCAATTCGTGCTTTTTAATACACGCACAGTTTTTTTCTTCTCGAACATACAAGGCCCTTCGCAAGAACGAAATTGGACAAATATTTGAACACGAGGTCATCGGTTAGGGCGATTAACGACCTCATTCCCCGCCGAATTAAAATCACAAAGACGAGACAAGGTTTCTGCCGATCGTCGCTTTTGTGTCGAGCAGACTGGCCACGCCTGAGCAGTTTTGTTTAGTCTACAGCGCTTTGTACCGACGTGGCAAGGACAGCCTTTGTACGTCACGCAGACGGGCTCAGGTAACCGTAGCTGGTCGACTACAGCAGATCAACGTCAACCTTTCGCGGCAAGTCACGTGGCGCCTGCAGCGAAGTATCACGCTTCACTTGTTTCGCGTTGCAACCACAACTATGTGTATCGAAGCGATGTGGCGAACGTCAGTTTCAGCTTGCGAACATTTAGATTTCAGGTGAAGTAATATTCAGGAAATGTTATTACATTTAGGGCGTTCCACGTTCTGCACAACATATCACGCAGTCAACAAATCCCACGTTTTGTTTTATTCATGTTTTTTTTAGCTTAATCTGTAGCCCTTTGAAGAGTCAAAGTTGGTATGAAACAATTTTATCGATGTGTCGGTTCCAAAAAAATTAGCCCACCTTTCAAATATTATGAACTTATGTACTGTACATCAAGTCCTCAAGTACCCACTGACATTCATTTGGACGACTTACGTTTACATAATGGGTGGTTTGATGATATAATATTCGGATTAGCCGCGGATATTAAAGTACAAATTGGTAGCCGACAATTTTGCTGCATGCACATCGTGAACAAGTCACCATGGTTACAGCAGAGCACAATAAATAATTTATGGTAACTGCCAAACCATGCTCATTAAAACGATTAATTAAAAAACCTGCCGGCGAGCAAAGCAGTTTGTGAATGTATAGGGTTGAAAATTTTTGTAAAAGTCCAAATGAACGCAAACCATCCAACGCAGGAGGGCGAGATGATCTATTGATTTATCTCGAACGTAGTGTCAACGTGGAAAGATAGTGACAAAAGTTTGAAGTAACGTTTACGTTTCTCGGTTTCATGCATGTGCCTTGTTCAAAAATCTACAATCGAAATGCAGCACAAATAACCCTAGCGGATGTTTAAATTGGACACATACCTTGAGTGCATCGAAGCAGGCGATCACTTTTCCGTCTGGGGCGATCTGGATGTTTTTACCTGGATGAGCATAGCGACATTCGTCGGCCGTTCTCTTGCACGCTCCTCTCTGGAACTCCCGACAAACCTGTTAACATGCACGCATAATAGGTGGGGGCGGTTGGGTGCCTTCATTTGCATAAAAGTGACCAGTGAATAAGTATTACGAAAAAGGGGTATCTGCAATTTCAGGGAAAGCACTAACGCTTTTGCCTTGCAAAAAATATACTAACTGGGGGGGTGGTTGGATGGCTTCATTTGCATACAACTGGCCAGTAAATAAGTAATACTAAGCGGGGGCAACTTCTGGGAAAGCACTTACACTTACAGCAGGCCAGCCTCTTGTCTTGCAAAAAATATACTTGCATTTTAACTTTTAAAGTTTGTAACCAAAGTTCCTTCGAAACACACAAAGTTATCACGCAAATGCAAAATAGAATGTTTACTCAGAAAAGCGAAACCACAGCCTCGGAGTGAAATTTATTCATAGTGGTGAAAACCGCAGCCAGGCGCAGTAAGAGTTCAACGTACAACGCATCAAACTGTAGCTCACACCGCATTCCACACAGAGGAATTCAACTCGCGTGGGCCCGACTTCGCTTTCTTACTGACTCAACGCAGGTAACAGTTGATTAGCGTCATGCTCAAGTGGTCGAGAGAAGCGATGCAGGTTCAACATCGCACGGATTTGCATTCATGCGACAGCAGCGAGATATATCCGACTGCCACGTGTGTAAGACCGAACTAGTCGACCAACGACACGGGAGGTCTGATCACCTGACCGCCGCACGCCTGTATATTGCGGTATGTAAAGTTGAAAATCCCACTTTAGCTGCTTTGATCTATGTGGACTCGTTTTAGCGCCGAAATGTCAACTTAAAGCACACTGGAAAAAGTCATGAATCGCTATGCGTTTGAGAAAATCTTATCGGCTGTAAGGGAAAGAACTGGAACGAAAAGCAACCATCATCGTGCGGTGAGGTTAATGTGGTGTATGAATGTATTTTTGGGCAACCATAGCATTTTTAACCACAAATTCAGATGCCAACTATTTGGTATCAAGTAAACGTGGATAACCTGCAAGTGTGGACAACCGACCTTTTGTACTATTTCAAAACTACACCACATTAGTACACATGCTTACTACACCACTTGACATTTTGTGAAAAGGGAAGGGGGGGAAAGTAAGTCACACAATTTAGAAACATTTAAGTTTTGTTGCATTCGCGATTAAACCAACATACAACCATGATGTATTTAGCCTGCAGCAATCCCAGGTGAGCATTCGACGAACATACACGTTAAAGACACAGAAGTCTTGTGATGCCAATCCAGCACTTACCTCGACTTTCAGCCACTCGGGATCTCGAATCTGCGGCAACTGTTGCATGCTGGGTAACTGGCCAACCGCCAACTGCGCAGATGAGAGTGAGGGAACATTGGCTGATACTGGTGTGACGCAACCGACGCCGTGCGCTGCAAATATAACATGGACAATGTCAAGGATATCCAGTGCCTACAAACTTACCTTAAAGTGTTAAGGGCGTGTTTTTGCTGAGGTTTTGCTCAACATTTAAGTAAGGAATGAACCGCTAATCCACTTTAATAATAATTTATATCTATACACATTAAAATACGTTTTTAGTACATCAAGTTGTGTGTTTAAGTTCACAATTCACGGTTTTATATAGTCACAATAAGAAGATACAAGCCAGTACTTGTATCTTCTTAATGAAGTTGTGTGTTTGTGTCATAAAATATAGCTAGGTGGTAAAACAACTACATAAAACAACAAACACATTGGAACAAACCCCACACCTAACTAAACAAAGTTAACACAAAAAACTGTACACTTAGTACAATGACAAATACATACACTCCATTTATGAAGGCAAAGCGCAGCAGTGCAAGGCTGAAACGCAGCAGCAGGTCACAGGGAACACGGCCAAGTGATCAATGGTTGCTGGGGGCAATGGTAAATGTACTTGTTTCAAGTTGCCTTAGTTAGGAATGAAGAGGAAGCAAGGCGAAGAGTAGAGAACAGTAGGAAAAGTTCCAAAGTAAGGGCTTGTGTATGTTCGGGTTTCTAGGGATCGGGCAGTGTGTACAGGTGTGTGCTACGTGTGGTGTGGTGGAAGAAGGGAAGTAGACAGGCTAGCACGTTTGCGAAGCAGCCACTGGCGCACGCTTACGTTCTTGGGCAACAGTAAGTTGTGACGGAGTCCAAGGTTCACCGCTAGTGTCACCAACAAGGCTAAGAAACGCCACTTCAACGGTTCCGTGTCCCTGGTGGTAGCTAAAGGAGTTGTCACAGTGGAAGTGCTGTTTATTTCGATGACAGCCTCTGTTGAAATTCACGTATAGATACGTCTGGGGATAAGATACGTCTTTTAAACGACAGAAATCAGACGGGGATCAATACACAGCCTGCTTGCCGGGGTGCCCCAATCAGATGGTTGTCGTCACCACATGCGGTATTGCTTGATAGCTGGCCCAAGAGTTTTACGTCATCCCAGAGCGGCGGTCACGTGTGCGAAGTTGACCCGTCGTCGATCGATGCTGGTTCACCCACACAGCCCTACAGCATGTAAAATTACGGCTAGGCGGCTACAGCGGCAACTCTGTCAAGAGGCAAATGTAACGTTAAATACGTCTCAATGGCTACTCTGATAATCGTCGTGGGAATACAAACAAGCGCCCTTGCCACTCGAGGCAGCTACAACTAAGCCTTGCTCTTAGTTGAAAGCCATCAGGCCACTTTTTACCGCAGCTACACAGCTGTTCTGACCTTGTAACACATTTGGTTACTGCACTGCATTCTACCACTGTGAAACTTCTGGTTCTGACATGATACCAACACTTCGCTTCTGTGTACAGGAAATTTTCACTTGTAATGGCACCCAAGCGTCCGTTTAAAAAAAAAACGCATGTGATATTTTTCAACGAGCAAAAATTTGCAAACATAAACTTACAAACAGCATTTATCTTTCACAAATCGTAACTTAACCTCAAAACTAAAGCGGGCCGATTGACTGGAGGCAGATGCCGCCGACGAACGGCCAGTTTCACGTCAATAAAAGCGATCCATCACAATTCGATTTTCAAACACGTTTCCTTTCTTGTCGTGCCAAGTGCATGGTTTTACAAATGATGAAGCGGCGATGGCGTTTTCGTTTCGCTTAACAATGACGGCCACCTTACAGAAACCTAAAACAACATGGTTAAAACTTCAAAACACAGAGCAACAAGGCTAATCCCGCGTAGCTAGACTTGCAGTTCCACATGATATCACAGTTGCGACCTGCAGCAGCTGCCGCCTAATCCGTTTTCCAGTGAGACTTATTTTTTTAAATTCATGCTCCCAGCAGCAGTTCGCAAAACCACATTGCGTGTTAAATCCTAAACAAGCTAGTCTGGGACCTTTGCCTTTCACTGCCCAAGGGCACGATTAACATCGGCTGTACTGCGCTGTTGTTAAACAAAACACTGAGCTGGTTGCGTTTGCCTTAAAGCTGCCTGATGTGATCACGCCTGGGTCTCGATAAATCATCCCGAGCACCGACAGTGTGTATTGCTACCTTCTGTGGCAACGCAAAACTTTGCCACGAACAGTTTAGTGGAGGGACGATCGGTTCGAAGATCAGATAAGAGAGGCGATCAATTAAAGTTTTAGACAGCGCTTAGAGGCATAAACTATCAGTTTTCGATACCACAGGCGTTGAGCCGAGGTTTAACTTGAGCCGCAACTTTCGAAGACAGAAGATTTTAAAATTTCACCTAAAATTAAGAACTACGGCTATCAACATAGGCACGTTTGTCTTCGCTCATGTAGGCCATTTGTTGCAATAACCATAATCACAAAACTTCCAAAACATAAAGGCGATTTATTTAATGCAGAAAATTCATGTACATAAAACCTATGAACAAATGTAAAATGAAAAGTTTTTTGTTTTGAATCCTGGCTACCACGGATAACTGTTTTATGACGTAAATCACCGATAACAAAATGTCCATCTGAAAAAAATCCACTCAATGATGATTAAGACATTGCGGTTGCAACCTGCAGTAAAAAACATATAGCTGCCTCATTCAGCTCTACAGAATCACTCTTATTGATCGAAAGCGCACACAAAAAACCGCACCGCGAAAGGAGCTATATCGGCGTTCCTGTGTAATATATTTACTTTTTCGTTTCACTGGGAATGTAACAAGCCACGGCCAGTAATCCTCAACACAAACACAGCAGCGTTGCCGGGAGCCTGACAGTCGTTGGGTAATCGAACACCTATTTACCATAAATTGTTCCAGCACACAATACAGCGCCACGTTTAGATTGTTTGTTAGGCTACTGCCACTTTGTTTCAAACAAATGGCCTCGAACTCTTCAATGAAATCGACTGGACGTTATTTTAAGGGTGAGGTCCGAATCCATAGTGAACTCTGTTTGGTTTCTTTCCGAAAACTGTCGCGTTGTTACACATATTTTGGGTTTTGAATCAGTAGTTGCGTAACGCCAAGGAATACGAAAGTAACATAAAATTATGTAAGGTAAATAATTTCATGAGTGGAAATCTTTACCCGTTGACGTAACCAGTTTTACAGGGTTCTCGAGAAAATATATTCGTTTCTTGGCCAGTTTTGCACAACAACACCGTCCATAAAAATTAAACACGAACATGAGGAGATGCAATTTCATGGTTCGATGTTGGCCGTTGGGCCCTAAGCGATGGGTTAAAAACTAAGCACGAATTTTGCCCTTTTACCTGTAGTCAAAACAGCCAGTGAATCAAAATATTTTATAAAACCTCCACCACTGAGTGAGGTCACTTAAGTAGACTGGTAAACATCGGTGCAACGCAGACTGGAGGCAAATACTCCGATAAGCCTGTGATTACGTCACAATGCAATGATGCCTTTGTACACAGAGCCAACAAAGGGACCAGCAACCGTAACCAACAAAAATGACTTTGTACAGTAGTTTAAAAATCGGAAACAAGATTTTGTACATACATACAATTTTTTACCTAAGGGCTAATCACGTCGGCTAAAAATAAGTTCAATTTCGCTCAACGAAGCGTGACAACGATCTACAATGTCGACGCGCGTCCCCGTCTAGCCGGGCATAAGTAAACAAAGCAATCGGCATCGCAGGTCTTTTGTGCTCGCCACTCTACTAAATTTGCCGCTCACGCTTTAACGGGTTTCATAGCCAGCATCAGCTCCAACTTATTGGGGTTTGGGAACAAAGCGAAGGCAAACGTGTACCAGCCTGAAACGCCTCATCATAAAACAGAGGAAAACCAAAGAGACAAAAGTCTTGAAGGAGAGTCAAGTCTGCCCGCTGTTTGCACAAGACTGGAAGGCAAGCCACGACGGTCATGTTCTAAATCTGTCACACCGAGACGTTTTGCAATAAAACTCTCCTTGTTCCGGTCGATTCTTGTCGTCTTTAGCATTATGACTTAAGCGATGTCTTTCACTACGATGCACGAGACTTAAACGAGCAACTAATTTTTTAAGCAACCTTTAAAATGCAATTTAATGTCGTCCTCAGTATCACATAAAAACAAATAGAACTGCCCTTTCCTATAAACTGAATATCACAGTCACTTTTTAACTAAAACCTTAGCTACATGCAGCGTGCCAGGCTGAAAAGGCTGGTATCGGTGCCTGCAGCCAGAAAAGAACCACTACGGTATGGTAATTGGCGATTTTTCTCCCAGAACCCGGTTGGTATTGTGACACGACGGTCGACCCGGTTGCTTCGACAACCCGTGTTGATCAACTGGCAAATCACGGCCACTTGACGGTTACGAAGTACATGCTATAATGACATCACTGTTTGTTCAGGGCTTTACTTAGCCCCGCGTCTGCGACAAAAGCTGGGCGTAGACTTGAACAGGACAAAGGAGAACGCGAATTTGCGCGACATTATATGTAGCCACGACCGACGAACGGACAAGTTCGCACTGAATCCACATGCACTGGACGGGCTGAGGAAACAAAGCAGGCCCGCGGCACCCATCGGTTCCGCGTATCAGGAGAATGACGGGACAGACGTGACTCTGCGGTCAACCCGGGCAAAAACGCGCGAGGCTAAAAAGCTGAGAGCGACCCGATGATGTCAAGCGTCTACGAAATTTCGAGCGCGGTAAAAACGTGCCTTGCTTCGCGCTTCTCACGTGACCACCAAGGTGAGGTGTACTTTCTCCAGCTGAAGGGTCTGCCTCGTATCAATTAGCCTTGGAACTCAAGCGACAACAGGAACTCAAGCGACAACAATGTATTAATCAAAGCTAACCCCATAATAACCCCCATATTTTGTTCAATGGGATTTTTAATCTTGTATTTATTACATCGGATACAGTACAGTAGCATGCTATAACCATAATCAATACGTTCGCAAGGACATCCTTGGAGCGTTGCTGTAAGATTTACCACTGGCAAAACAAACATCCATTTTTTAACAGTTTGTTACCCTGTGGGATTGTTGTATCTATCGTTGGCAGAAAACAACATGAAAACAACAATTTTTGGCTCCTAAGATAATAAATTTTGTCCAGTAAAAAAAACAACCAATGGCGAAGTGTTAAGTCTTGCAAGACGCCTTCACAAACATACCTTTTGCAGCCAAACAAACATTACAACTTAACTGACTATTGTAGGTCATTCTTAACGAGGAAAACGTCTTTCACCTCTTAACACGCGCGGGACAACAGACGAGAACAGTCTGCGCTATTCAAACATTACGATGTACTAGATATTGTTTGCTAACTTCGCTTCTGACAAGTCGCAAATTATTTTATTTTCTTCGCCTCAATTATTTCCTTTTGTTCTGTTGCAAATATCGACCGAGAGACAGTCTGCGACTTTACCTGCTCACGTACTGTGATCTCCGACGACTTTAAGATATTTCTATCACGCTCAAGCGGCCAAGGAACATACACGAACTATTCTAATTTAACCATCACATTCTCGTCGATTCAGCGAACAAAAAGACTAAACTGCTGTGAGACGTTCAAGCTACAGAGCACGTTTTATAATCCGCGCAACAACCGTCGGCAAAGTCGCAATAAGACCGGCGTTAAACAACCTTCTCCGCCTCACCATATAAAGCCTTGCAAGTTTCCGCAACTTGCTGCTTTTTCGACTTTACCTTCCCAATCCGCGGCTAATCCACGAATCTTCTTTGGCAGGTTTGTGGCCGGTGCTCGCGGAAAAAATTCGTAAGCTCATTTAAAGGCAGTCAATCGTAAAGAAGTCTGCACTAAAAGTAGACGATATGAATCGCTTTGAGCTTCTAATCAACGCGCTTCACGCACGGGCGGACCGAAATCGCTGCCCCCTTACACATGAAAAGAAAACACTGTGTGGGAGCGTTGCTAGGCAATGGTTGCACTTGTATGTCTGGAGGTTGGGTAATGTTTAGGAAATAGAATTACGTTTGTAAATCTTGCGGTAGCCTTTATAAATTACCTGAGCCCAATTTTAGCGTACATTGGAACTTGTCCTTGTTAAAATGGAACAGGAGTGGTTTCAAATCAATATAAGTAGGTGTGCAAGATGAAGTTTGAAAGCAATAGTTTTTGTTTTGCGTTAACATGGTGATGGCAAGTTACCGTTGCGATCTAGTACCAATTGCGTAACCGGCCTAAAAAAGAGGGGGGGGGGGCAAGCAATCAAACTTAAAAACTTTTTCGGGGAAAGCTTACCTTAATGTACAATTTCAAAGCTAGGGGGAGGGGGCATGGCCCCTTTGCTCCCCTGGGCTACGCCCCTGTCTAGTAGTATTTTTCGTTGCATATGTTTACCAGACAAAGCAAATCACGTTGCAGGACAAATCTCAATATCTTTAATGTAGCATAAAGAAATGATGGTCGAATTTTTTTGATGACACTGGGCCAAAGAGTATAAAGAGCAGCTGTGTCCACCTAAGCACTAGGTGGGGGTAATAATGGTAAAAAACAATTGTAAAGGGCAAAAACATGTCATGTAAGTTAGTACGGTGATATTACGGAAAACAATAGTTCATTTTGTATGTGACAAAGTGTGCTTGTAATACTTGTTTCCATCTTTTACTAATCTATTTCGTTACATGTCGATTTATTACAGCTATTTAACTGTGGCGTAGTTGTCAAGTCAACTTGTCAAGATAAAATTCGCCAAAGGAGCTTTAATGTAATAAAAACACTAATTTATTTTAACGAGGGGCTGAACACAGTGTTCTTTCCGGCTCGTTCTGAACTCATCCGGTTGAAAAATGAACAATTTCCGCAAGTTAAACATACAGGCGTTTTTAAATTTTGTGTATACAACATGACATGAAACGATAGCTACATTACAAATGTTGACCCAATACTGTATCCCTGCTGCAAAGTCGTTTTAACTGCAGATGCGAACAACAAAATGGCGGACAATGGTGTGGTTTAAGTACAAAAACACATAAATTGGGCGATACTTTTCACACAAAAAAACGAGGCAGAAAACTGACAATCTGGTTTTATATTGCATGTTGCCAGCTGCCTACCAGTTTATTGATTTTCTTTCTACTTGTATCGCACAAAAATTTCAGGCTACAAACAACACGTACGAAGTGAAGCCAAACGTCTTTCAATCGCAAAGTTATAAAAAAGCGCTGTCAAACACCTGTGCTCTCTTGAACAAACCTGTGTTCTTTGGAAAGTATATCACGTTTAAACGTACTGAAACCAACGCCAACATTCCCGACAATATAAATTGAACACACATTTTTACAAAGCACCAAGAGATGCTTGTCAAGTACAGCCTAGCACACTTGGCTTACCGTAATGTTGCAAGGCGTTGGAGTCGATAAGATACTCTTGAAATGGTGCAGAAGTCTCCATGTCAGCGAGAAGCCGCAAGCGTTACCAGAAAACTGCACAATATACGATCGTAGCACAGGCCTTATGCAGTTGGCGGCTTGAATACGCCTTATACACATCGACAGATAAACGCGGCGCTAATGCATCCGTTTCGGGAATTCGGCAAAAAACGTCTGAACTCGTTTTAGCGCAAGCATTATTACAGAAAAAGGCGTTTTACTATGTCGTCATATCAACGTAAACCGCGCAACACAAAATTCATCGCCTTGTTTTCATCAAAAAGCATCATCCAGTGACACGAATTGATAGTTATTATAACCACGGCTGTCTCTAAACCTGGTTATAACAATAGGCACAAATTAAACCAAAACCGATCACAAGCCTTATTTCAGTGGCAGGTGGAATCTTCGCACTTCCCTCGGAATCGGCACACCCGCACAAGTGGCTCTCAAAATGGTAATGTACACCCAGTATATTGGCTATTGGTCGCTGACATTGCTTTTTACACATGCAAAACACTGGCATACTTCTGTCTTTAGGAATAATGGACTCCATGGGGAAGATGTTGAGCCAATATAACTACGACAAACCCTATTAAATATTCATTCTCCAGTATAGGCAAAAAGAAAATTAACTTCTAATTGAAATATTGGCCTTAAAACCAACCCAAAACCAACAACTTATCACAACTTCACATGCAAATACAAAATACCATTTTGAGAAATTCATGCTGAAAGGAAAACTCATTTACCAGTTTTATGATAATTTCCTGATAGAGACAACAACTATAAACTAAAAACCACAAAAACACAACAGGATATCTAACAAACTTAATTTCCAAATTTGTAAATGGTTTTGGCTGACAACTTTCTTTTGTCAGGCAATGGTGGTTACCATATCGAATTACCAAAGAGAGTAAAACAATAGTTGTGTAACATGAGAGGAGTGTTTTTGTTAAATACCGGGCAGCAAGTTTAAAATCCTGTGAAAAGTGCAAATAGAAATCAACTCAACCCATTTTTTTACAAAGGACTTTCTGTCCATCTATGCATCTATTTTAAAACTACAAAAATTTAGTTAAACTTTGTTGAAAATAGTCTTTAAACCTAGATTTCTGGACATTTGTTTCTTGTCCGTAGGTTCCATCATCAGAAAATTACCACGTTTGCAAAGTAAACATTAGACACATGTGTGCACATCTTTCTGTAAGTATAAACCTCTTAGCCAAAACTGAACGTAATTTAAACCCAATTTACAAAAAAAAGTATGGTTATTAACCAACAGTAGCTTTATCCTGGTACTAACCAACACACTACAAAACACAGAACTGAATAAAACCTACGTTACACCTAAAACTTTAACTACCACACAATAAGAGCACTTGGTTGCCAGACATGGTTACGAGCACAGTCAGTCGTCTCTCCGTGTGCGGCACGCGCTAAGCAAACCCAGCCAGCTCCATCTGTTGTTGTGTGCTCATGTGGAACGACTTGTTACGGTTCACGGCCAAGGTTCGCCGAACTTTTGCCAGTCAGCTGGGGGCGCCAGAGAAATATCTGCTACCGGGCGCGTTTGCTTGTTTGTTTAAAATTCTAACAAAGTTTATTCTTATGCATCGTCATCTGCTGAAATATTCCATTAGCCTCTCGCTAACAGTATTTTCGAAAGCGTTCACTTTACATGAGGGTTATGAAATTCAAACAATACTTATTATGGTTGTTAGAAAATGATTCTCTACAATGGATTTATAACAGAACTGCCTGTTAGCGAACAAACGTATCATTACGCGACAAACATATCACTAGCAAACCTTGTATATTTTATAAATATCTGGTATAAAATACGAGTTTTGAAAAGGTAAAATGAATGCTTACAGATAAGAACTGCGCAAAAAGGTTACGGAACAGCTGTAAAATTGGTACAGATTTTATACAGTTGCACATGTAACAGACAGTGAACATTCCAGTTTACAAACAAACCTATCAATCAAAATCCGATTGCACAGTAAAATTTCACATAAATTCCCAAAAACTTTTCTCAAACAAGCACCGAATCGGCCACGCATACGTTTCACAAGTGTACAAAAAATATCAGATAGTTTAAGACGAAATCTTTTAGCCACGTAAATACTAGTAATGTTAAGAAACAACACTGATTTATCGGTGTTTTCTTTCTTTCTTATTTAGTGGCAGCTTAAAACAAGGTTAATCAGTTTGCCAGAAGGCCTGAGATGATTACAAAGCAAGCCCAGTAACAGTAACATTCAGAAATTTGTGCTATCTTATAGTGGATGTTATGACAGGTATAACGCCAAAAATGCGGTTTATTAAGTGTTTTAGAATGCGCTTGGTGACAAGAGGCCATGAAGTGCAAATAATAATAATTCCCAAAATTGTAAAGGGGATTAATTGACTGCTACAGAATGCTGACAGAGCACGAACCAACGCAATGGGGCGAAACCAAACGGCACGCAACGAGAGCAAAAGATATCACAGTTGAGCAAAGGATAGACTGTGGGGATAAATCTGTGGCATAACATGCTACACAAAAAAAGACTGCGTTGCTTCATGCACGTATTTTAGTGACTGCATGAGCGGCAAAAAAACACGCGAAAGATGGTTTAATTAAAATCGAACGCTATAAACTGCTTTTAATTTTCTATGTGCATAAACATTAACTACCGTGCAATACTGTGGAAAACAAGTTTAATACATTCTGGCAAAAAAGTCAACACAATGTCAATAGTATTTGAATGAATTTGCGCGCTAAAAACGGGTTTCTTGACGAGATATTGCTGCGTTTTAAGAACCTTTTGAAGGGATCATAAAATAAGTGAAATTTAAAGTGGGGTCGACTATTTTACAAGTTTTAACTCATTGTGCCTAAACAAAGTTTGCTACAGACCCGCTTTTAGCATGCCCAGCCGTGCATTGTTTGTGGTAAGGGTATTGGGAATAAGCAGCAAAACAGTTTTAATAAAACTCGCTAAGGTATCTTTGGCCCAAGCGGGAGTCATCTGATGTGCATCGAAGCGTGACGGGCACGGAAGTGCCAGAGGGACAACTTCCAAATAACAGGAGCAAGTAACAGACTCAGTGTGGTCACGCTGAGGATAAGCAAAAACACCTAAAATAAACAAAGAAGGAGTTTGACCTCACATTTTAGTGTTGCAAAATATAAAAATGAAGGTTTGTTAATTAAAGTTTGAATAATTTTAGACGTATAAAAAGCTAGTAGGTAATGAAAAGCCCACATCAGTGGCAAGAACAAGCATGGACTGATGATATATGGGCCGTGTAATCGATTGATATCTTATGTGTAAAAATGTTCCAGGTACAGACAAAAGTTGCAATATTCATACAACCTTATTACTAATTCATACATCTAAGGCAACCGAAAGCTGAGTATATTGTTTGCAATGTAAACATGTTGGGTAGATCAGGCAGTTGACAGGACCGACCAAGAAAGGCATAAACAGTCGCTCCAGAAACTACCCGATCTAATAAGGCGAAGAGAAAGTGTTGAGCTATAAACGAGCAACAGTGGTTTTGGAATGCACCGAATTTGGGCAGATCTTTCAGGTTTGTAGACAGAACTGAGGAAAACACAAAACACGTTTTCACCGAAAACCGGAAAATCCCATCATAAAACGTTGCTCTGAAACCTATTGTGGAGGGTGAATTGTAAACTTAAAGCATATAAAACGCACTCGAGAACTTTTAAAAAGATGCCTTAAACGTGACAATTTTCGTAGTGAAACATTATTTATTATAAAAATCGATTTTTTCATGTTTACATGTAAACCTAAAACCTCTTTGAGAAAATTAGGCAATGACAAGGTGCACATGAAACTACTTTCTTTATATTACTCTCTAAAGTTACGGGTTTTATACCATAAACCAATATGCAATGAAATGGACAAACACAGAGGTGTACAAGAAGGGTTAAGTGTCTTTAGACTTGTTTGAAGCTTACAGACGCCCTGTTGCAGCTGTAAACCTTATGACTCATCGAAATATTTACTCAATGAATCAACATGGCAAATTTTGCGGATCATTGCCGATGCATTCGCCCGTAATCTGGGATCAGACGTAAGATTTTCCCTCAAAAGTCGACAACAAACCTCTCTAGATATGATTTTCAGGTGACGAGCTCGACTTCCGAGAACAAACGAGAATTCGGAGACTTGCGCCAGACCGGATGAGACAATCCACTTCAACTTACGGTTTTGCACGGGAAGGACGAAGCGGAGAACCAACAAACAGATGAAATACTTTCCTACAAAAAGAAACGGTTCGATTTTGCGGGAAGTTGTCACAGCTTTTAACAAAACCGTCATTTAACAGAACAGGTAAGGATTATTGAGTATATTTCCCAGTTAAACGTTAAAACTAAAGCGGCTCATACAATATCACCAGGTCATGATATAAATACAGACTAGAAGGTTATTCCACCCTTTGCTACAGTAAAAAAAATTATTTTTTATGTTGCAATCTTCAAGGCGGCTGGGAAACGATATATTCGATTAAGTAGCCAGGTTGTGCTCTGCTTTTCTGTTTAATGAGTACTCTATGGTTCGGCATCAGTTGTTTAACTATCTTGCCCTTTCACAATGATGTACAACACATAAATCGATTGCAACCTTTACGTACGTAACCCGCGCAACACGGCCAATTATGGACATCTGCCGTTCTAAAGTGTAACACTGGGCAAGCTCTGTATAGCCGAGGCAAAGTTCACTACGTGCGCGCGCGTGTCAGTTTAAGGTCAACACTGACAACTATTCGGCAGGAAAGGTTAGGCGCGGCGCGGGACGAGACGACACAGAGAATATCGAACAACATCGAAACTGGATGTCTGACCGCACTGGAATCTGGCGGGGAAAGGAGAAAATGCTTTTCTACCTGCCACGATGGTGAGGGTGAGGGACAGGAGCAGAGTCAACTCGAGAAACACGAAGGTTGGAAAGACGTGGAAGCCGATGGTGGCGAAGAAAATGACGCTGAGCAGATCGTGGACTGCGAATACTTTTTGATCGATCACCTGCAAAAGGTCAACACCAACCGTCTAAAATGTCCTTTGATTTCACTGTCGTCTACAAAGCGGCTGTGAGTTACCTAACGAGTTCACTTGTTGCCTAATAAATAATAATTATTGTCAAAGTACTGTTAGAAAGAGCTTTGGGAGTCCAATGGCTTACGGTCAACGTAGGAAATTTGCACTCCACATACGTGTTCGCAAAATTATAATTTTCGCAGCATTTAAACAAAACAGCGTACCGAGTGAAGTGACAAACGGAAACAATTACGACGACAGGTAATAAAATGTTCCGTTTGTCTTCTTCATTGTCCTTTGTCCAAAAATTTCCATTAAAGATAAAGCGGCGTTTTGGGGGGGTAGATATTACCCAACACCTGTTTGGTTATAACTTTGCATTTCGTACTGGTTGCCACAAAACAATTTCGTCGAGGAAACAAGATGAAAAACTTTTACAGGGGCACAAGTATAGGTAAACAATATCAGCTTCCTTCAATTATTCATAGTTTACGCTCTACCCTATTGGCTGATTCTCCAATTCAGGTATTATCACAGAGCAATCTATAGCAAGTAAATATTGCACTGACAGTTTATCACAAACTCAATCGCACGAGTAATGGCGAGTTACGACAGATAGGACGTGCAGATCGTTGTCAGATTGTTCGCAAACAAAGCAAGGAAATTTCGGGGCAATGGGTGGCTGCGTTTTAAGCTGGCCTTGAATTGAACAATGCTTAGATGTCAGGTCTTGCACGATATCGTCATACTACCATGATATCATGTTAAGCCAACTTGTGATCAGTTCAATAAATCGAAAGTAACGTTATTGGCATCACGAAAACCCATAAGATTAACATGGTGGGTGTCGGATTGCCCTAACATTTGGATGAACAATATTTCGACAATAAACATTAACAGAGCCCTTGGCAATAATATATCATTTACACGCTTTCCACCACTTTTGGGGTGCTTTTCTGTCAATCCCGTAACCCCTGAACAAACTGTACACTTACCGCTAGTTGGGAGGAGTGAGCAATCATGGTTCCAGCAACAAAACATCCCAGTTCCATTGAAATGCCAATAAAGCTGGTGGTTATTTGACTGAGATACATGACGAAAAGCTAAGACATAGAGTAACACTTTTAGATTACAACATTTTTTGAAAGATTTTTTGCTGTTTTATCCGGACGTAATTACATTTTAACAACCCTTTGGTTGATCACATTTATAATGCAGCCTACATTAATTTTTTGTTTATTGATTAAGACAACTGTAGAAACTATTTTCAGGCTTAAAACGAGGATTTTCGTTTCATAACGTTTTATCTGTATTGTGACGACCATTTAATTAACCTTCAACAATTACAGTTTGGTTAAGTTAAGGTACTTAGATTTTCATTCCTGAATCATAATTGATTAAAATACTCGACTTACTGCGCCCAGTAATTGGAGTTCCCGCGTTTGCTGTGCAATGAGGCGGGTGTAGTGAGGCATGACGTATTTGATAATGACGAACATCGCCACTACGACGACACCTAGCGAGCAGAGTGTTTTGACGACGATAAATGAAACATGAAGGAACACGTCACCAAAACTGCGAATAAGTTTCCATGATTAGCCAATAAAGAGTTATGAAAACAAAAAGAGTTGTAAAAAAACAACATCCTATTATTAAGGTAAGTTACAGCAAACAACGGAAGTGTGGAAATATGAATAACAAATGGCGCCTGACTTATCATGAGCACATGATCTAGGAGACTTTTCAATACAGATATTTCCACATTAAGAAGCTTTAATTCCTCAAATTCATACTGCCGAAAGCCAAACCCATAAATCACGTTTTCTTTTGTCCTAAATCATGTGTTCAAAATATGCCAGGGGGCAATTTCAATGCGTTTGCTTTATTTTGTGGTATTACAGCATGATCAAACATTCACCAGCGTTTTCCACATTTTTTGTTCCCACGTCTTTTTACCATTAGTTGGTTAGGACAAGTTTTATCACAAAAACACATGGACAGTTTACCTGCCAAGTTGTTTGGGTGAGGCAAAACCGGGAAGAATGGCGATGATGAAACTCAACTGCACGTCTTGTACAACCAACATACCGAGCAGTAATGCCGAATACTCGTTGCCAACAGCGTCTTTGCTGCCACCTGGTTAAAATATTTGCAACAGGTTTGTTGGAAGGTAATGTCTAAACTTTAAAATAAGGCTGTTTTCGCTGTTTATCCTTTTGCGCATTAAACATGTAAGTATAGTGTAAGGTTTTGCAAAGGCTGAGTGGTTAGCGAGACTGCCTTGTGCACACAAGGTTGTGGGTTCTAATCCCATCTCGGTCGCTTGTGTTCCCTCAGCAAGAAACTTGAGCGGCATTGCTCCAACCCAATGGAACCCGATGGGTTGAAGTCACCAACTTAAAAAAATCGAAAAAATCAAATAAAAAATGATCGATCGGAACTGCAATGAGACAGGTAGCTCGATGGCGGACTCATTGTGAGCATAACGCAATCAGGCGTTGTTCCTCCCCCGAGGATAAAAATGAAACAAACAAACAGGAGTGAGCGCAAAACTGCGATTTGCAGTTTAAAGCGGGAGTCTAATCACAATTTAGGAAAAAAACAGGTTTTACGTGCTGACAAAAATTCAGCCGCAACTAACGCCGCTAGTCATTTGTGAGATAACTCGGTGCCTAGAGTGAGAGTATTTAGTTGAAAAGCTTCAGTTTATGCTTTTAATACACTTGGCATGACCAGGGTCGCTTACCTTGCAGGAATCTAGTAACAAGCGGAGTGCTGGAGAGAGAAAGACATGCAGATACAAATGCACTTTCCCTTATTGGTGTGTCCTGCATGAAAACTGATCCTATCACAATACCTGTCAAAAAAACAATGGTTTACGATTGATGCTTGTACCGGTTACATGTTAACATTAGGATTCAGAAAGCAGGGAAAACATGTTGTTTTTAAGCACGAGCAAGGACGGTTGGTTATAAATTCTTTTCCCACCGTGCTTGGCAACCAGCAATCAGATTTTGGTCTTAAGAACATGTTACATTCGAATGAACTCAACAAAGTAGCTTCGACCATCAAACACTTAGTTTTTAAGCAACAGAACTGCAAATATTTTTAAACTTATTTGATGCCGATAGGAAAATAACAAAACCCAGCACCAACTTGAATTTTCACAAACTTCTGACCCCATTTACGACTGGCGCTACTTTGACATTTACGATAATGGCGAGATTTGATGCCATCATACAATCGTACATACTGCCATCATTAAATCTCGTTTTATGCTTACTTACACACCCTCGGCCAACTCGCCTCACTGGAAATATGCATTGATTGCGTGTATTGCTAAAAAATACGGTTGTATATTGGTTAAACACCGATGACTCCATTATTTCGTACCTGCAACCATCATAAGAAAGGTGGTGAGCAATGGAACTTGGACGGCAACTTTCCAAACCTTTGCAACTCGCTCGAATGAAAACTCCATCCCCGCGCAAAACATAATCATGAAAACTCCCAACTCGCCTATCGTCTCAATTTGAATCTACAAAATAAATCGGCAAAAAATGTTTACCGATAGGTTTCACATCAAACCAATGCTTAACCTTTACAATTAGGGTTACGTGTGTCGAATATTTGTAACTTTCGGTCATTGGTTTCATTGCAACAAAACCCAATATTTCTCTTACATTACTTTCCCAAAAAAGAAAATGCTTCAGAAAATTGTGCTTAATTTACTTTGAAACACCAATCATGTAACCGAATTTTTGTTGCATATAATATAGCAGCCATCCGCGCTGGTAAATGGCACACCACGTAATAGCGGGACCTCGGTTGTCAATCGACACACAACACTGTGGAAGTCAATGCAGGGCAGCAAAAGGACAATACACAAACCATTTCTTGAATGACATTCAGTCCCGACGGCCCCAATATAACTCCGGCGAGGATGTAGCCAAATAGGGACGGAACGCCGATGAGTTGACACATGAAGCCCAGAGGGACGGACAAAAGCAGTAGCAAGATAATTTCCACGACAAGAATGTGGTCGATAAACGGGGACGTGGCATCTTTCTGTCTGCAAACAGGTAACGGCTGTCATGTTGCAAGCAGTGACGCAACCGATTTAAATTGGTAAATCTTTCCAAAGGTATGCAGGTGAACTACTTATTTTTTGTTGTTCCATTAAAGAAACGTCAAAAACGTTAGGTTTAAAAACGTTTTCCCAAACATATGCAAGGTAGGGCCAAAAAATTTATTTTGCTTCAGCACAAGAAATTACTTAAAAATCATGGCCCAAAAATCTTATCGATTTGCTACATACTGCATATATCATATATCAAGCATGACAAAACTTAGGGTCAACACAAATGACAATTAGTACCTGGTTAGAATATACTTGTTATTTTTAGAATCAATCAACATATCCAATCTTTCATCCTCATTTTCAGCCATGTTGGCATCTTCGAATTCTGGGTACAAGTTGTCTTCATTTTTCTCCATGACATGGACAACAGCTTCAATGTGTGCCCCATTGCGCTAACATTTACACACAATATAAAACAGGTTATGGTGCAAATACTCTGTATGTTGCTTTTGATAAATACATACATTTTTAGTTGCACAAGCATTATAGGTGCTAACATTAGCCATTAGGACTTTTCAATATTTCTTGTTTTGTCTGCCTTGAATTTACCTGCATTTCATTATCAGACATCACATCTTCAGCAACACTGTCTTGCAGCTGATCGGCAGCATGAGAAATTTCCTTAAGCAGTTCACTCATCCAAGAACTATCATTTGTCACATCCATATACTTTTTCATTTCAACTTCAAATTCATTCATCCTTAAAAATTATGCAGATTTTCTTAACAATACTGATGCTAGTACAAAGTTTGTGTTAACATAAGGACAGGGAAGAGCTATGGTAGGTCCTCTGGATTTATACTTGGAAAGTCTATACCTGTTTAAGCTTCTTTCTTCTTTTAATGTTGCTACTCTCAAGGCATCAAGTCTATTTTTTCGATTTTCTTTTAATGTGGTTGAATTTCTAAAATCCATTGACAGTGACTTCCGCAAAGCTAAAAATTTCAAAAAGGTTTAGTTTCAAATCATTAAATAAAAATACTAATGCCAAAAAACCTTGTTCAGCTTCTATCATATCTTTCTCATTTTCACGCAACTCTTCCATGTACATTTCCAAAACATGTAGTTTGAGCATTTTCTCCTTTTCTGACAAGTGTTTGGTTTGATTAACCTTCGGAAAGTAAAGGATAATTTATGCACAAACAACATCAGAAAGCAAACATTACAGTGTCTTACCCTAGCCTGTGCTTGTTTGACTTTATCTTCCATTCTGACTTTCATGTTTGATAAACCACGAAGAGGTACATTACCCAAATCTAATTTCAATGTAAATTTTTATTTTATTATATATGACATACTAGCAACTGTTGCAAAAGCTATAGACAAGTTTTTCATAACATACTTTGCTTTGATTTGCTTGAATCCTGTTGCAACTCTCTGATAATTTCTTGAACATTTTGTTTTTCAATTTTATTTTTCTAAACAAAACATACAGATTGTTTGTTGAATAACTAAATTTAATATCAACCATGCACTGTCACTAACTATAAAAACGTTTGGGGATGTGCACCACAAACAAGGTCTTTGGAAACAGTTTAGACCATTTCTAAAACATACTGGGAAAATAATTTTACGTGTTATCTGTATTGAGCAGCACATTAGTTTACCTGTAGCACACAGTTGATAATTAACCATGAACGTTATTCCATTTTGACAATTTATACAACTACAAAAAATAACTTTAGCTAATTTGCCTCTTAGGTGGTTGATTATGTTAAACATAATATGCATGATCTGCGGTTGTCACAACTGCTGACTCATAAAAATACCTGTTTTTTTTCAAGCTGGCTTTTAGGGATTTCTTTTATTACATGACAGGTTGCAGCCTGAATCATCAATATTGTCAGACAAAAAAGTGCCCTCTTGTTTGACATCAGGGTAATTCAGTGGTTCTGTAAAACAAGTGTTTCTATGCACACATGTAGTTTGTCACCCAAAAAACATGTATATAATTGGTCATGCATATTGCCGACATTGATTACATAATACACAGAAAGTGTGGGAAATGTCTTTAAAAATAAAACAACCAATTTTATTTGAATCACAATAATGAAATGGTAAGTAATTATATCTCTACCAAGTTTTTGTACAATTGATTTAAAAATTACCAAAAGTTATAAACGACTGCAAAACTACAGAAGATAGAAATTATCATTATTAACAATAGTAGGGTTGTTAAAGGTGATACAATTCAAATAGGGTACTGAATTAAGATGTAATAGAATGGGTGACCAACTAAATAAAAGGACAAATTGTGATCAGTTTGCAGCAACATGCCAAAAGCTTACCTTCACGCTATTGGATTATTTATTTGAATTTAAAATTCCAGTAAATTCAAGCTTTCATTTTACCGGGATTTTCCGTTGAACATACCGTGAACTAAATGGGGATAACACAGATTACTTTGCTCTATTTTGTTAACCAAGCTTTCTATGTGCTACGTTTCAAAAAGCCGTTTTTAAGCAAATATTTACAAACTTAATCTATAAAAAACAGTTATCTTTTTGAAAATGAAAAAAGTTATTATTTATTATGACATTTTCCAACGTGATACTAATAAAACCAGCAGGACCGCCGTTTACAAACTTTACATGGCGATGCTGTACCAAAAGAGATGCTGTAAAAGTAGTTCAGGTTGACGTACCCAAACAACCGGGGGATGTACCGTCAGTGTTTCTAAATAAATATTCAACAGAACAAGTTCTTGCAGCTGATACAAATAACTGTATCGATCTTCTGTAGCTTTTATCAAATTAAATCAAACCAACCTGTACACGACAAGTTGGTGAGTTGTAGTTGTGGTTTATTCGCACAAACGATTATTTTTGGATTGTAACGTTAGATTCTTAGATTGCAAGTCTTCGATTGTAAATGCTGCACACAAGCTTTAAGGTATTTCAGAAACACAATGTTTTCGGCTTTGACCAAGTCCAAATACATCCTGTGATAAACTGCTAAATCGACCAAATGTTGGAAAATGTATGTTTATTATTTGCAAAACGGTAAAATGCTTTTTAAAAAAAAAAAGGTTTTTGGTGCAGAAAGATATTGTTAAATCAAATAACATTAACCACCCTAAACGTTTAATAGATTTTTTTAGGAATATAGTCTTGATTCATGCTTTAAAGTCAGTCTTGGACTAAACTATGTGTCAGAGATCTCCTTTTATACCCAAATGGACCTGTGAAACTTCGTAACCGTAATTACCATGCGCCAAAAGTGACCTTTGAACGGCATTTACCATTTAGAAATCGTAAATATTACTTACAGCGCCCAAAAACGTGTCAAATTCAGACACTCTTTCATCTCTGGTGTTTACTCGGACCAAAAAGGAATCAGTACAATAAAATCACGATTTATTGATTCAAGTTCTTGCTATATTTCAACTGTCAATCAAATCCATTAAAGAATTCCTTTCTTGCAGGTGGAGTCGGTGATATTTGCTTGCGTCTGTGTACATTGTCACAGGAAGGTTAAGAGATTTATGTCAGATGACAGAGCCAGAAGCCGATACACCATCCATGTCGATCACCCGTTTCATTAATTTGTTGATTTTATCTCACTTAGATTTTAATCAGAATATAAAATATAAATTGTAAACTGTAGAACAATTTTACATTTTAAAAAGAACCGGTTTGGCTAACTCTGTAATGTTTTTGGCATTATTCGAGTCCACAGAAAATTTATCTAACCTTAGTTGTTTTGGTGAAGCTTTATGTAAGGAAAGCATGATTTGTTTATTCTTGCTTCGTTAACATCATTTGCACTTGCAAAAACAGTACAATTACACACAAAGTCAACTAGGTTTAAAAATACACTCTTTATCGATATTTTGACTGTTTATTATAGCAGGTTTTTAGAAAAAATAAGAGAGGTGAACCAACCATACTCGAAATTCCAGACACCCTGTTACTCGCACGCGACAAACGAGTTACATCGTCATATAAAAGGCGGATTTATGGAAGTCGTTTGTCGTAAACCCCTGACTATCTCAAATTTCCTCGTTTCGTACTTACGTTTTTGGCACTTGCCCCAGTAGGTCGTGGCGATGTTCGCACTTCAAAGTGCATGTGTACCGACGGAATTATGTTGTCCGATTTAGTGGCAAATCTTCGGATAATATCTCGTTTCACAAATAGTGCGACAATGGGTAGGTTGAATCCGGCGCCTTCCTAATCCAATGGTTTGTTTAACCGCATTCCGTTATAGCGCGATCTTCGACTAAATCGATGTTTCAACCTTGGATTTGAGTTTGAGAGATTTCGTCGTAAAATAGGTAACTTTCGGTTTTTGATTCACTGCCTCGCCGAAAATACTGGCTAGGTAATAAGCGCTACTGAGTTTATTATACACCACAGAAGAATAGGATATTTTGAAGTGGTGTTGATTTTGGTCACAAAGCGCTTAGCAAATTATGTTGATGTAAGACCACTCGCCTCTCGTTGCGCATGTCACAAAGAAAGGGTGGAAACTGAACGAGCTATGACAGGGTGGTTTGCTGTGGTTTTTCCGCGTCAAAAACCGCAAAATTCAGATCAATATCTTGAGTCGCGCGGAATTTTACTTTGTCTGCAAATATTAGTATACCAGTGTTTTGATTTTATGTGGCATTTGGCAAAGAAAAATATGTGATGTATTTGAAACGAAATTAGTGATGATCTAAGTGAGGTTTTAAAAGTAATTTTGAAACCTAACAACGTTCAAAGGCAGGTATGATGACTCACAAGTTTTTCGCTACCTTGGAGGTAGTGTTCTTTGCCAATTCGCTACCTTGGAGGTAGTGTTCATTGCCATTCAGAATAGATCAATCAAATATAAAGATGTTAATGACAGAGATATGTTTGCCAGCTGGCCATTGGCGACCATCTGAACACGGCAGAAAGAGCTCATAAATTTGCGGTCATTAGCATTGACTTGTGTTCCTTGACAGTGCAAACACTCCGAACAGACGGCCCTCCCGAGCTACGCGAGGTCCTAAGTTCACGGACACGATTTTAGTTATGCGAATGGCGCGAGTTGCGGCTCTACCATTTACTGTCTGTCTACAAGCAGCAGTCGGTAAGTAAAGTTCACAGTGCGGAGAAAATTATGCAGCAAACTGCGTTTCCGACCAACAGCACTAGCAGTGACGCATGAAACAAATTTGCGCAACAATATTGGAAATCAAGTTTATCTTTAAAATTCCATTCTTACAACGCCACAAAGTCCGAAGCCCCAGCTGAAACACGTACAATTTTCCACATTTGATGCTTTCAAGTGTGTGGTTCCGGTGCGTGGTTTATGCGCACACAGGGTGTTTGCGGTTCACCTGAGTCGTCGATAAATAACAATGCCGATATTCAGCGAGTGTAGCACTTCCAAGTGGCAGGCGCCTAAATAAGCCACTTTCACGTTTGTTGACCACCGATTTGGCGTATCCTGCGCGAAGGCCACGCATGAAAACAACTGTCGCCTTTTATCTGCGCTCGCAAGAACGGCTCTGATTTCCCGGTGATATCATAATGGTGCGGGCATCTACGTCATGCAGCAAGGTCGTTTCGGTGTACACAACATTTGAGTGAAGCCTTGTAAGTCGCTCTTGACTTTGTTTGTACGCCAATTTGTGGCATGACGTAAGTGCCATATTGGTAAATTGCTTAACCGATAATGAACCGAAGGTAGAGTCTGCTCGATTCTTAAGAAAATGTTTGCGTAGCAAGAGATTAAATTACTGTTGCTGGAGAAGTCGCGTGCTGTCAGTCTCTTGTTAAGTTGTCATGCAATGCAGATACTCCTTAGAACGCATTGATAGAAGCTTTGCGGCGCGGTTTTTAATGGACGTGGTCTTGCCATAGGTCTTGTTTAAATTTGGGAAAGCTATTAGTGGTTAAGACAGCAAGGGTTAGCTGGAGAGGGATGAACCCTACTTGCTTTTACCGCCATTTAAACAATGCGTGAAAGCAAACAGCAACTTACATTCCCAAATTGAGGCTTATTCACTGTTAAGGTTTGGGCATTGTGTCGAACATATCGAGACAAAGTGCAAATATTTGAGGACATTGACGGCATCAGCAGGAGGATTACAGATAGCAACAAAGCGCAATGGAGAAACTCATGACCGAATTGCTCGATTGCGGTGCGACGCAATAAATCATGCTGTCGGAACAGGTGAACTCCATCTTGCCTTAAAAAGCACTGGGATTAGCCAGCAGGTGTCTTAAGTTTGTAGGTGTAACCATAGGTCGCATAACCTAGATAACTTACGCTAGCATTTGCTGTAAAAAGGCATAATTTATTTGGAAAGGAATGTTACAGTCAAAAACCTGAGATCGTTTGGTAGAGGCTTTAAAACAGGTGCAAGTTGTGGAGTTACAGATTTCGGGGCATTCAACTTCTGCATGAGTAACTTCAAAAGGGGCCGCGTTGTTTGCTGTTAAGACAAGCTAAGAGTTGTAAAGAAAGTAATCTGACGCTTCTATTTGTGCCACACACATCGCCAAAGCATGAGCAGGAGGAGAATGGACCGTGTCTTGTTAAACTGATACGCTGTAAAACTGTTTTTCCATTATCCCCCTTAATGTGGAGGGGGAGGAATTTGACAGACAAGACCAAGGCCAGTGACAGCTCTTTTTTGCTTTCTCAGACGGAACAAGATATACTGGTTGTAAGGGCAGGAAATATTAGTTTTTACGCCAGATGCGAAAGGAATGTCACATACTGCCGGTCCACCGCGGTGGTCTTGAAATTGAAAAGAGCGATTTATCATGGCGGTTTAACACTAAATGACGTTAACAGCCAGTGCATATACCACGCGACAGCTCGAGCTGCCTTTTTTCGTTCTCGTAAGGAAAATCACTCAATTCCTTGGGCATTCCACTTCATTAGGGCTTGTTAAATTCTTTCCGTGACAGGCACACGGGGGCAAGTGCCGCTATCCACTTGGCGTTTTGTCCGGGCCCCGCTGTCAGTTGAGTCGAGTGTTGTATTGATTGCTGAGCCAGTGCGTGTGGCGGTAATCTCAATGTAAATACTGAAGACTTTATAACATTACCGAGCGCAGGTCATTATTGGGACAACCTTGGGGTTTGTTTACCAAACTTAAGTTATACAGGTATTTGTTTCGATTTTGAATAGACAGTGTATCAAGTGGGAATGTTTTAACAAAAGCAGTGAATATAATGTTGTCTCCTTCCTTTCAGGTGACTTTCCTCAACGCAATAAACGTATGGTAAAGCAGATTTGTCAAGCTGTGTGGCGAATACAACTAGTAATAAACAATAGCTTGCGTTGAACATGCTGTGTAAAACCAGGTCAAAATAAGATTCGTGACAAGATGAAAGCATTTCTTGTCAAAAGTTTCGCCGTGTCAAACAAATTTAGAACCGCAGTTATTTTGTTATTCTGCGTATTTTCCGCCGCTGCCGTGGAGACGAGAAACACTGAACTTTCAGTTAATCGACACAGGCGACAAATTCGTCGTCCAATTGGAAGAGTTATTCCGCCCAGTAGTTCGCAGCGCGAAAGCAATGGACGCTGTGCAAGTCAGTGCAAGTGCTACGGAAATCGCGAGATCCACTGCACATTTCGTCTCCTGACTGAAATCCCGACGGAATTGCCGCAAAAAGTGGTGAAAATCAATCTAGCCTACAACAAGATCAAACGCATTCCCACGACGGCGCTTGCTGAAGCAGGTTCTACTCTGCGCTATCTGTTTTTGCAAAGCAACGAAATCCGATCAATTCACGGCGGTGAGTTCGGTGCTTTGAGGGATCTCGAAGTGCTTCGACTGAGCTGGAACGAAATTTCCGGCGTTTTCAAGTTATCTTTCGACAACCTGACATCGCTGTCACGCTTACACCTTGACCATAACAAAATATCTTTCATCCACCCGGAAGCTTTCATCGGCTTGACCAATCTTAACCTGGTGCAGTTGGAGGGAAACAAGTTGTCGAAACTTCACGCGGACAACTTTGCAACCGTCCGTTTTAACAAATATTTTAGGTTTGTGGCAACTTGACCAATATCTTCGAAAAACACTAATAAATCGTCATATGTACACAGTTCGGGAACTTGAAATAATAAAGTTTGTTACTATAAATTAGAAACATGAAAAATAGAAGTACATGTGCCAGTTGTGTGGCCTGTAGCGACTAACTTGTCCGACCTATATTTCCCAAAATCTGTAGTTCTGTTTCCGTTGAAATCGCCCATTTATACAATAAAGTTACATATCCAGAAAGAGGATGGCAAGGCTTATTGTTTCCAAAATACACAATAACTCTTTTCCATTTTTACTGTTTAGCTTTAGTGTTAAGCACAAACACTTGAATAATTTTGCCACTTTGTTTTGTTGTACAGTTTCTCGCACATACAATACTTGTATTTGTCCCACAACGAGCTGGAGGTCTTGCCGCAAGCGCTTCTGCCAGGCATGACAAGTTTGCAGCAAGTTTATTTGCACGGTAACCCATGGGAATGCACGTGCCAACTGCAGTGGTTACATCAATGGATGCGGGAGAGCAACAAGTATAGGTAAGAACCGCGATGGTCGCGCCACCAATCCCTATACAATTCAATTAAGCCTTATTTTAATCCTCAAATATTTACGCTACTGCCCTCGGTTGCACCACAATCGTGTTTACCACTCGTGCCTATTGGGAATTGCAGTAAATTATTAGCGTCCGTTCGAGGCAAACAACAGTTCGTAACATCAAAAGGTCAATGGTGAATCATTCTAATATTCACCCTTCCGTTAAACCTGTTTGTAATTTCTCAATACTTGTTCCTAAGGGTTGTCGGAATACTAGTATTTAACCTAGCTAATAGGAGTATATTTTGATCTAGGTTAACTTCACGGGACTAAATTTGTATATTGCACAAACCCATAGCGTATTTAATAACGCCAAACTACATAACTGGACAAGCACAACAAAAAAATCCAACACTGTTAAATACTATAAATTACCATGAACTAAATGCAATAACACGAGTTTCCTAACACTTATAATATTTCAACAGATGCAAACGAAGCATTTTTCGACACGACAGTGAACCTGAATGTGCAATTTGCGCTTCACCCGTTAATCTTCGAGGGGAGAAAGTTTTACAAATCTCCTTCGACAACATTACCTGTACCCCTCCCCGAAGTGCTAAACACCACGAAGGCGCGCTTGAAGAAATTTTTGGAGATGACCCCTCCCATATGGAACTTCAAAACGGTGAGGGTAGCCTAGTCAACAGCGACACTTATTATTTTTTGTAAGTTTGTAAACCACATGTGTACTGGGAAAATTCACTTGCCTTTTGATTGTGTGATGCCATAATATTATGGTGTTTACACCAACCACAGTGTGCGCTTCACTTACACTTATTAAGGTTTTCCACTGCCATGTGCTCTTAAAATTACTGGGTTTACAGATTGATGGTTGGGAATTCTTAAACATTGTGTCGGTGACCCAGTTTGGTGTAGAGGGAAAATGTTATTAACTTTTCATAGACGTTTCAAATTCGAGTATAATTGATGTATTTGAATACGTGCGATTGGATTGTTTGATTTTCTTCATGAACGACTGGACTTCGCCCAAGCTAGATTTTATCAAAACAATTGGGGATCAGCAAATATTGACTGGTCCGCCCATCGTTTTAAGGACTTAACAAAGCCGTAAAAACATGAATATTCGTAATCCATCTTATAAACTGTCAAAACTAACTCACAACGGCTCTGCGTAAGTTGCATTTTGTGAACAAGAAACCTAATCCCCATAGCAAATTGCGTCTTCAATCCGCGTCTACACAGCTGTAAAGTTTACTTTTGTTTTCGGCGCAGAGGCCTTGCTGTTCAGACACGGGGCGAGGAGCAAGGAAAGCATGACAGTGCGGTTAGACAGCCCGATCAGCTCACTACTACTGATGCATTGCAACGCATCACGCGAGCCCGAGACGGACACCAACATCGAGACCAACGGCAACCTCACCTACCTTGCCGGTTTTGAGCTGATGATGACATGTTCCATAGATTATCCTGTCGATGCAGCACGCCTTGATGACATTTTACGGCCCTATCTCAACGCGGCTCTGAATTTCACCTCTCGTTCGCGAAGGCGCGCCGGTTTTGGACAGCACATCGATTACAAAGTAAAAGTAAGGTGGTGCACTAAAAGGGAAGCAGCTTTCCTGCCTTTACGCCCTGTCATTCATTTGTCAAATAAATTACATTTGAGAAGTTTAAGTTTCCGTTTAAATCATACAGAGTGCCAATAATCTTGAAATAGAAACTCCATGAATATCTGACTAATAGTGTTTGTCGACTAACCTATTTTTTAAAGTGCAATAATTACAAAATCGATTATTCAGATACAAGGCGACCCCACAGAAGTATTAAATCCCCGTGGTTCGGGACTTCGAATCGTTTCAGCTTCGGTATTGGAAGCTTCGAAAACTATCAAGTCATCGTCTTTCACCATCACCATTGCTTCAAACAGGTTTCGTCCCGAGGTGGTCCATCATTTCTTTCTTTCATTTCTTTCATTTTCCATGACTTTCAAATTTGTTGTATCAATCTGTGTTGCAAAAAATGTTAAAACACACTGTTTTGTTTTTAGAACAGAAAACTTGTTCTTTTGTTTCGAAATCGCGTAAACGTTTTACCCAGCAAAATCGACAACTCCAAAGGTCATCCATGGACAATGTTGGTAGATCCCTACCCAGCTCAGCAAGAAACTCGAATAGCGATCGAAAGACATACGGTTGTATTAAAATGTCGAGCAATGGGATTCCCCAGACCCAAGTTATCCTGGGTAAGTTCTGTTTAACGTTTTTATCAAATTCCATAGGACCACCTACCATGCACTTAACCATAAGTGAATTTCTCGGTGAACCACGGAACAAATAAACAACTTACCTTCGGCTTTATTGCCATACATTTTTTCCTGTTTTGTCGCCGCTAATTCAAACACTCCCATAGTCAATTTGTCAAGTTAATTGTTAGCGCAACTTAAAATGTTCTTTATGTTTTTCAGTTTTTAAAAAGCCATCAGATTTCCACTCTTCTGGGTTCCAAAAACAAAAATTAGTTGTGAATAATAACTGTGTAGGCATTAAGTTTGTATGAAACATTTTATCATAAAACATTTGAAGGCTATATCCGCTTTGAATGGGGGCAACGTGCTGCCACTTATTGCACGGTAGTTCAAGGACACTGTCTTTTTATATCCGCTGCGTGCGGAGTAGGTTGTCACTTGTTTTGATTGACACAGGTGATGCCAAACAAAAAAGTGATCCGCTCGGGACGGAGAAGTGGTCGATTTCGTGTAACTGGCGGTGGTCGTTTGGTGCTGAGGAGAACGAAATTGGACGACGCCGGGGTTTATTATTGCATGTCGCGATCGGCCGCAAAGTCTGAAGTGGCAGAGGACATCGCCTCTGTCAGACTGTTCGTCATCCCGGCTACAGACACTTCGATCGACCAATTCCGCCAGGACAGTGCGGTTACTGGGGAAAGCTGGAAGGCAGACTGCGCGGTGAATGTAAGTGAATTTGCTGCGGATGACAAGGAAGGGAATGGGAATTTTCTTTCCCTGGAAATAAACTTGTTTTGTAGATGTCGCGACAGGCTTTATCAAAATATTAGTCGTGAGTTAATCGTGTTGTTTCAGCAAAACGAAGTTAGGCCAAAAACTGCCCTCGCTTGAACTTGTCAATTCAATTTTCGACATTGTCTGTAATCGAAGAAACAGTTTTCTTAACCACAAAAAAACTTTTGTACGTAAGCACGCATTTGGGCCGCTCGTTTTTGAAAGTATTTTAGCAGTCGGTTAGCAAACTCGCTGGTTTTGCGTTTGTACATTATTGTTTTAGAACCGACCTTGTGTTACCGCTTAAGTGCTCTCCTCTGGACTTGTGGATTTCTAAAAACCATTAGGAACCAAATAGGATGCTTACTTGACGCTGCCAAAGTTGCGGGATAGAACCTGACACGTGGGGAACCTGTCTTTCTGCCGCTTCGAAGGTTTAGTGTCAAAACTGACACGCAATTTGAAAGCCACGATATGCTTCCAAACACTGACACTAACTCCTTTTTGAGAGAAAATGTCACCTAACAACAAGCAGATTGACTTGGGCTTGGGAACATGCTTGACGCTGATTTAATCTGTGGCTACTTTCAAGTTGCTTGTTGCGTAAATATCAATGTCATGTTGCAGGCGGTGCCAGATGCCACGATAGCATGGAGAACGCCGACAAACCGTCTCTTGGGCAGCAATTCGTCGAGCCCCAATGGTGAAGTCGTTCTTGAAAACAACTCAATTCTGATCAACGAGATTGAACCAAACCACATTGGAATGTACAGGTGGAATGTTGAAATTTTTTTTCCTTTGTTTATTTTGTTAAAGTTGTTTAGATGTTCTTTTTGTGGTATTTACTTATTGAACCCACCCCTATCAACGGTAAACCGCGGGGGGTTACCAAAACATTTACCCCACTGCGCAGACAGCTGTTACCCCCTTTTATTATCAAAACTAAGCTTATAAAGCTGATGATACATTTGATTCAATATTCACAATGAAGTGTTTACGGTTCGCACGAAGCTCTAGCTTTCAACCAGTGATGTAAACCAAGCTGTTGAATGTTTTTGTAAACAGTTGCATTGCCGCAAACCGTATGGGTGCCCTGACTTTGCCGATTTATCTTGATGTTATCGAAAACCAAGTGATTGAAGAAAACACAATAGGTAAGATTGTCCAGACAAGATACCCACAACCAGATTTTCATGTTATTTTGCGCTCAGACGATGACGACGATTATTTCGCATACGATGATCTGCAAATCGATTTCATGGTAACGCCGGATATGCTTGATATTGCCCCGAACACCAAATCAACTCAGTCGACCTTTACAACAACACCAACAAGCAAAAGCACGACTACTGAAGCACCGGAAACTGCCTCAATGTTACCAAAATTGACAGCAGGTAAAGAAATTGGCATGTTGACACCACATGTCATCGCATCAACCCATCAAGAAAAAATCACCGTGGCACCTTTACTGGAATCAACCTATGTTTCAACAATGTCGGCTGCGAAGAAAGTTGTTACAACAACATCCCCGATTTCGACAACAACTTCTAAACAATTTGTAACAACTTCTTCACCAGAAGAAAACACGTTAACATCAAAATCGACTATTGAAAGTGATATCACGCCAATGTCACTACCGATTTTGCCAGTAACCTTCAAAACTATAAATACCGTCACAGATCCATCTCAAACTACTACAGATTTGCGAAAGACGGCAGTCGGTGATGCTACCACCACAAACTCGGCATCAACACCAGAAGCAGGAGATCGTACGACCACGAACGTGGATCAAACTGAATCAGAGGCCACACCCTTCGAAATATATCCTGATCTATCGGGAACCAAAACCAGCGTGTCCGATGAAAAAACCGATGCTTTAATTTTGACAAGCCCAACAACGACGTCAGTAGAACTGGCAGAAACTGTTACCACAACGGTGACACCATCAATGCCAATAACAATACCTTCGTTTGTGTCTATCAACAATACACCCGAGGCTGCTTCAATGACTTCCAGTGCTGCCAACTTTTCCTTTACCACTTCCTTTTCTAATTTACACAAAATGACCGATTCATCCGCAGATGTTTCAGGCAATTTACCGGACAGCGATCCGATGGTTATTTATCCGCAGTTACGAAATATGGTGACGTCATCGGCAACAAAGGAATACACAACTCAAACATATGAAACCATGATTGAAAGCATGAGCATGGTAACTGAAGAAAGGGCCAACAAGACTCTGGCTAACGAAATGACCTCCAGTGTCGCTCCATCTAAGTTCAAGTCAACTCCTGCTTATCGTACAAACGCTATTTCCAAAACGGGCAGGTTTACCAACGCGACAAGTGTGATCAATAATGAAGGTTCCAAACCCATGTCAAACATCACAGATCAATTTAATAATACTTTATTGGGTGAAAGCATTCAAACAGCAAAAACGTACATAGCAATAACAGTAACGCCAAAAACTTCTCCCAGCCCGCCCGTGGCAAACGTGACTAAACATGATGCCACAGAAGGAGCACATAGCAGAGGAATTTCATCAGCTGGTGGTTTTCTGGGAAGCGAAACGGCATCCCGCCCAAAAACGCAATTAGATTCGATGAGGTCCGACAGGGAGGAAACTGCAACACAACATTCGGAATTTTCCAGCTCTCAGCCGCCAAGTGCGGCTTCTGTGCGCCCGCTAAGCGAGAGGCAGCTTGATGGCTCCGATGAAATATTTATTAAGCCAGGGATAATTGAGCAAAGCGCGTCGGCTCCGAGCGAGGAAACCGAAATTGATCGTGACACCAACAACATCACACGCGATCACGATTTTGGCGAGGAGGAACTTTTCTCACGCGAGCTGGATTCAGCTCACTCCCCCGATGTCATCCATCCAACACTTGTTGCTCCCAACAAAAACATTAGCAAAATCGTCCGTGAAGCACCAGAACCTCAACGACCGAAACAACCTTCTGGTGAAGAAACAAAAAACCTAAATGGAAATGGGTAATTGGTGTAACTTGGCGTTAGACTTCAAATCTTTAATATTTCTAGTTTAATTTATTTTGGACTTTTCAGGAAATTGGATGCATTGGGACAAAATAATAGTTCGATCGGGATTGACAAGGGTAAGTAACAATTACATCATACTTGCTGTATCTGAATTTTATAACGTAATAAAGTTTTACGAGATGTTATACGGCGAATTGAACACGTCGTTTCCGCTTTAAGCCACAAGGTTACGCCAAGTTTATGTAAATCTAACTGCGTAAAACGCTTTTACGATTCTAGGCGATACAGGTGCAACATTCGATAACTTCGAAAACGAAATTGCGCATCAGAGGTATGGTTTTGCTTTCTTTTCCTCATTTCAATTAACTTATAAACACGTAATTTTGAAGCCGTAAAGAGACCGTCCAATACCGTCCAGAAGAGTACATTGTAAATTATGGAGATTCTTTGGAAATACAATGCCCATTTTCCGGCGACGACGGAAAGAAAGTCACGTGGTCGTTCGAACGTCACGTGACAAACGACGGTATTTTTGAAGACGCTGTTGATTCCATCGCAACAGTGCAAAGCAAGACTGCAAGTCTTTCTATTTCAAAGTACAAAAGTTACACTGTTAACGTAATACCTTATCTATACGTATGTTACTAACTGACCAGTTATGAGTAAAATAGCTTTTTGCTAAAGTACCCTCCAATTTCTTGTGTGTATGCGGATAAAATTTGGCTGAGATCAATAGAAATATACAAGCCACAGTACTTGTGCTTAAAGTTTCGATAAACATTGTCGACATTAAGAACGACGCGAAAAGGGTAATTAAGTTACTTGCCTCGATATAGAAAAAAAAGCGTAATAACTGTTAAAACATTGATAACACCAACTGTTATGGGCACGCAAAAAAAAGAGACATCAAATTTATTTATCTTTGCGTGTATTAGGCTTGGAATGATGCACAATGGGACGTTTTCATGTCACCTCAACAACCGATCCCGAAATTTTGTCCACCAGACAAAACTTTTGATCCACACAGAACCACCGACGATCGTCAGCCCAACTGTTAGGCGGTTGTCAGTCGATTATGGGGCATCGATAAAAATCCCCTGTCGAGCAGAAGGTAGGCCCAACAGTGCGTCAGTTTTGGCCGGTTTATCGCAACGTTGGGGTATCGGGTTACTTAGTTGAGGGATCTGTACTTTGTGTGCAACTATATCCACGCATGAAGGTGACTCCATTTTCGTAAGTGGATGTCAAGTATTTGATAAACGTTCATTCTACGGTATCGCTTCAAAACATTTGTTGAAGTCTACTTTCGGCAATGTGTACATGGTCTACAAAACTAGTAGCCTCCATGCTCAAGTGTAAAACAAATGTGCTTGTAAGTTAGTTTTTGAAAGTTTTCAAATAATCAGTCTCCAGGTCGAGGTCTAGTATTGGATTTAAAGCTGATCTGCGGTTTATCGCATGGGCTATGCTTCCAGCTACATAATAATGATTTAGATAATAAGATAATAATGATTGTTGAAAAAAAATCGTGTACAGTATTACTTACTTACAATGTTTGCACAAATCGATCTGTGATGTCAAACAGATTGAAACCGATGTCGTTGATTTTGCATTTGACGAAATAATTGTATTCCTGTTAGCGTGGGTGTGACACCAGCCGTTTAATGCGCTCTACGTGCTTGTTTTAAACCGCGTGTTTCAAACTGTCAGGAATACCGAAGCCCGTCGTAAGATGGTCTTGGCCGAGGAGCGAAAGGAGTGCTGGAACGTCAACCGCGAATGTATACACAACGCCGGACCACGTTCTGCACATCGAAAATGTAAAGAAGCAAATTTGTACACTTAATCGCCGTGTAAATAATCGAGTATGTGATGGTTAAAATAAGAGCGCTAACATTTACTCGACCTTCCTCAACCAAGTATTTATGACGTCATAATAGGCTTTTACACAAATTCGCTTTTCTCCGCTCTACTTTTTTGTCAATGAAATCTTTTAGCTACATTTGTTTTTCGCGCACAACCTATTCAGCTATTTGGGTTGTCGTATTTTTAACCGGAAAGTTGGCGAAAAACTATAATGGTCCGATGTTTATGTGTTGGTTTTTGAAATACCCCTTTAGCATCGGTATATTGCAGGCGAATCGTGACGTCGAGGTAATGTTTCTGTGTGGCGCCTCAAACGCAGTTGGTCGCACACTTCACGAACTACATGTGGAAGTTCGGACTTCACAACCAATTCAATCAGCCAAAAGTCACAGAGTCGTTACTGTAACTGAAAATGAGGACGTTATGTTGAACTGCACTGCCACAGGTCTCCCGACTCCGAGGTACAAGTTACAGTCATCGTTTTGAAATTGCGTATTCTTCGTAAATATTAAAAATTACACCCTAGCAGTGGCCCGAGTATTTATGTGGTAAAATGTATTAACAAATTAAGTACAAAATTGTTGAATTTTTGGCACATCATGTTTTTCGTCGTTTGGCACTATGCCTTGATTGATGTGAATTTGAAAGCAAGTGCAGCTATTCGTTATGTCCACAAAAGAATATTGGTTATAAAACCTATTGATTTTTAACGTTATTTTATTAATGTAGCTGTCGTTATTTGTACAAAATACAATACAAGTATTGGTTTTTATGTTATTTTCTTATGGAGCTAAATCCTAAATGTTACGTAAAGGCTGACTAAGGAAATCAACTTTTTCTCGAAAAAAATGTAGCGTTTTAAAAATTCTTTCACTCTCAATAGAATGTCATGGATTTTTCCTGATGCTCGTGAACTTATGAGCAACTATTACGAGGATGATGGATTTATGATCCTCCAAAATGGGAGTCTCGTGTTTCGAAACATCTCCCGAAGATCTAGTGGTTCGCATTTGATCTTTGGCTGTGCATTAAAATATCTGAAATAACTGTGCATTTTCATCTTTTTCTCAGGCAGCTACCGCTGTGTTGGAAGAAACGTTGCCGGGGAAAGCACAACACAAGTAATATTAAGAGTATTATCAAAGGACTTGGATGACAAAAAGAATTGTACGTACTACTTTGTTTCAATACCAGTTTTTACATCGTGATGCCAATAATTTTGACTAAACCCATAAAAATGTCGTTGGTGTTTTCTTTGACATTGTAAAGTTATCTATCTTAAACCTGTACTTTAGGCCGGCACAGTTTTTTGGCTTTGTGTCGTTTCAGAAAGTAGCTTATGTTTGACATTTGGTTATCTGCGCAAGCATATCGGGTTACTGCAAAACGTAGGCGACCTTGCAATTTTATCTGTGCGCATTTTGTTTCCGAAAATATTCTTCACTTTCAACCTTTTTTGTCTAGAACGACTGTCTGCAATGGCCGGACAAATTTAGTGCCACTTTAAAAATCGATAGCTTGCGTTAGGAGTCAATATTTTATTGAGATTGATCGAGTGCAATGGTTTCGATGGGAAAGCGTTTATTGAAAACCTTTTTCATAGTAGTAATTATTTGTGTTGTGCATGTAGCGAAAGTGGAGCCATCAACAGCTCCAGTTACGGAAAAGTCAAATCCTGTGACGAAGACGATCTTACCGGGCGAGGTTGTTTATAGGTAGGAGCAGTTACGATTCAAATAACAACTTAAAAACTGGTCGGCTTAGTTTTATGTTTAATTGATGTCGTAACGTAACATAATAGTATCATGAATCCCACCATATAACGAACAAAACGACCTTGGGTTGAATTTAAGTTTAAACTAAACTCATTATTTAGACACTCAAGCAAAACTTGCCGCGACATCGCCAAAGTTAAAACGAGGGTTATTTAATACAGTCCAAGACGCGAAGATAAATAATTAAAAGGCTGCATACTGTGGATTTGTTCTGGGCAATTGCAACTTTTGTTTAATTTGCTTGATAGTTTTTTTCTTATTGAGCAGATATACCGTGCCGGGGATGGTGGGCGATACTGTGTTTCTCAATTGCCGTACTCCTCCTGACGCGAGAATGTCGCGAAACAAATGGTCGCGTTTTTCCGGCTCTTTGGAATGGCGTCTTCCGGATGGTGAAAAAGCTGCCTTTCCTTTGCCCGTCCCCAGTTGGAGACATAGTCCGCTTTATAACGGAACCCTGCGGATTCGCAAATTGCTGGCTGATGACAATGGGACGTACACATGCGTGGCAAGCAACAAGAACGGGTTAGCATTCTTCAAATTATTGGTCCCCTTTCCTTTGAACAAAAGTTTTTTCTCCACTGCAGCTTTGCCTATGCACTTTGTGGCATGAAATAATTCAAATGAAACTTCCGCAGTTGGTAGAATTAGTCACGTGATTGTGTCATCCCATTTGTTTGCCTCTTTTTACCATGTTAGTTTTTGTCCCAAAGCGATATTTTTTGCCCGCGAGCCCCCCAAAAGAAACACATTTTTGCACGCACCAACAAACGAAAAGTTCGCTTGAATATGGTTTTGGTCACCCCGCCCCTCGAAGAGCGCAAACAAACGAAACTGAACTATGGTGGTACATTAATGCAAATCAGATAATGATAAATAAAGTTCAGCAGTTCCTAAATTACTTGACCCTAACCTAACAACCTAACCCTATGGTACATGGCGGCATATAAATGCAAATAAAGTTCAGCAGTTTCTAAATCACTTGTCTTAATTAAAACAGATAGCGGTTTGTGTCTTGGTGTGTGTCAGCTTGGTGACCTCAAAGCCCGAGTGGTGGTCGGCTTGCTGGATGCTCTACAGTTTAAATGCCAGTATAAAGTTATGCTGTTGTGATCCATCGATTACTGCGTTTAACCCCATAGTCACCCCACTAACCCACTGAACAATGTCCGAATTAAATAAAACTTGGACAGTTGATAGATCATTCCATTGTGGTGCACAAATTGCCGTGTTTACCCTTCAACCACAACAACCTACTAGCCCCCAAAGATTTTGTCGAAGTCGTATGTTATTCTATTTGTTTAGTCAATGTCAAAACTTGCTTGTGTGTGGCTCATGTGTTTCTTCCAAACAATCATGCCATAAAAAAGCTAATGAAACTGTGGAACCTAATATACATAAATTAATGTAATGAGATTACACTTTACACGAATATTTTTAAATCAGTAGGCATAATTTATGGCGGCCTCCTGGTCACCGTTTGTTTTCTTGAAAATAGTACTTTCGTAACAGGTTTAATAGCATTTTAACGGAACTAACAGTTTGTTACTATCGGAAAAAATGTTTCCGAACTTGTGACTTTTTTCAGAATGACGCGCACAGAGGTGACGTTGTCCGTAAAAGTCGAAGCTCCTATGATTAAACAACAACTTTATCAGTCGATGACAGTGGCCAGAAACAGGTTGACTGGAGCAGATTGTTCGACAAGAGCCGGAAAACCGACACCGCGGGTGCATTGGGAGACGCCTGACCGTCGGGTTTACTCATCTGGCTCATGGGGAAACGGGTAAATTCATATGTTACTCTCATCTGCTTCATCATGAATTAATTACAATCTTACTCGAATTAAAAAACAATAAGAATAAAATAAACACAAACTTCTTAAGCGATAAATATATAAAGGTCATACAACCACAGGTTTTACGTAAAGCCAAATGGAAGACTAGTAATCCGAAGCATGGCTCTTTCATTTACCGGTAGATGGCGCTGTGTAGCATCGAACGTTGCTGGCAACGTCACGCGGATTGTAAACTTCAAGGTAAAAGGATCGAATTTTACTCGTTAAGTTTTTCTATTTCTTGTTTCTTTGGAGAACTCCTGTGAATGAGTTTTAAACTTAAAATAGCATACAAACTCATGAGTTGGTGTAATTAGTAAACGAGGTAATACAATTGTTTTGTAATATTTTTCAGGTTCCACCATTTGCTCCGAAAATCAAACGCAGTCGATCTCGGATGCGGTATGCGAAATTCGGACACTCTGCTCGTATGGAATGTACAGCTCTTGCTGTACCAAAAGCATCTTTCTATTGGGTTTTGCCAAATGGGATGAAGATGATAAAAAACAAGGTAAAACTTTCAATATTATGTCACTGACGTGCAAAAACCCCATATAGTTCCACTTAAGTAAAAATCAACATATTCTGTCAGTTTTACAATCACCATGGAGACTGTAACGCTTTGAAAAGCAAACCTGATTTAAAACATTTTGCACATAAGTTTCAGTTTCCATCCCCGTGGTAAACGTCAACAAAAATGCCAATGTTTGTTTATTCAGGCAATGATGCGTAGAGACCATTCAAAACCGAAAGTCGTACTTCTGGATTCGGGAACACTGGTGATAAACAGAGCAAAGTTCTCCGACAATGGCTTCTACAAGTGTTACGCTAGAAACATGATGGGTACCGCTGTAAAAACCCTAAAACTTCGGGTTTATCATTAGGTCAGCAAACTAAAAGAAGTTCTTTACTTGAATAGCGGGTTTCCGTTGTCATGCCTACCATCCAAACACTCTACATACGATGTAGTCAATAAAATCTTGAAAAAACCTTGTGTGTGATTTGTAACGTCAGTCGGAGAAATAAGTATGTCTACTGAAATCGCCAGTAGTAACCAGGTATTAAACTATGTACAACAATGGCATTTAAACTTTACGACGTCGCCGGGCAGCATCTTCTCCTCTTCGGCACATAAAACGTGAACAGAAGATCCATCGTCACGTTATGATCAGTTTATGACCTACAGTGATGCATAATATTTGGTTTGGCCGACAAATTAGTAGTGCAATATTTTAAAAATCGTAAAATTTGTGTTGTAGTGGTAATATCGCTACAATTCGAAGAAGGCCGACTTAACTTAATAAAACTTCCCAACGCCAATTTACCTGATACCACTTTAAATTAGGAATATGTTTATCGTTCTATTGGATTTGGGTGCAAGCTGTTTTTAAGAAACAGAGGAAGAAATAACAGCAAACAGTATTTGAAAATGGTTTGAACGTTGGAATGATCATGACGACATGACATCCTGTTCGTATACTGTTACCGAGTAAAATATTTCGGAAAGGACCAACGTGGGTAAACAAGAATTACAGCAAACTTTATCACCATCTTCAAACGATTCTTTATGTATCGTACACGACGTGTAATATATTTTTTGTCAGACGGTCGTAAAGAAGCTACGCCGCGACAAAGGCGAAAATGAAGAAAAAACCCACAATGTTTACCCAAGTCTCCGTGGTCGGTTAACGAGGCAAGGGCGTTACCCAAATGCATTTTACCATGGTATTTGGGGATGCTTAACTCCCTTTCACTACTGTTGTTAACTACACTGCGCGGTTAGGCCATCCTGTATTGACTGAACGTGATTTGGACACAATTTTTGCCAATGAGCCTGCCTCTTGAGCGTGTCCGAATAAATATACCCTCACGCATTTCGCACAGCTGCGGCTGGAATGAAGTTTCGGATGACGTATCAACCCTGTGACATATTAATATGACAGTGACGTCAATTAAAATTTTACACGACAGGTTTAGCTTGTATTATTTAATGATTCAATACAATTACTTGCAAACATAATACATGACACACGTTGTACACGTTGGACGTGCTATGAACTGTGAAGCAGATAAAGAAGTACAACGTTAAATTGTTAGACACATTGAAGTAAAAGCAAATTGCTATGTTGCGTTTCAAATCGAGAGTCAAACGGGCTTGAAATCGTTAACGTTGGGGGCAGGTGTTGAAGCAAACTGGATCAGCAATTGAACAATCCCAGCAGCTTCGTCTTTCAACTGGTAATACAAAAAATATAATGGTAAAATATAATACGACATTTGCCAGTTTTCAATTGCTGCTCTCATGCATCCATTCCATGAATAATTTATTTTTTGGCTTTTACCGACATCGATAAACAACAAGAGAAACGACTTTGTAACATCTGTGACGTGTGATAATTCAATTGCCGTGACAGGCGGTTCAAACTGCGATCATGGCCAATATCAATATTACCAATATCAGCCGTGCACTGTTCACTGTATAAAAAACAGATGTCAACAAATTGTTGCCATATACAGCAAAAAAAAATTGAATAGGTTTGATGGCAAATTCTCTATTTTTTGCCGTTTGTTAGTTTGGAAACGGTTTTCGTTTAGGTCTCATTTAAAAAAATTAACCCTGGACGTTTAGGTGTCATAGCCTTTAATACAGCTTATCTGTATTTTCCGGTGCAACTTAAATTTAAATGTAACACAAATAATAAATATAGGTAAATGTTTTATAAATGTGTAGTTTTTACCTCCACCAGATCTTTTCCCTAACTCGGTTGCGATTGCTCGGCGGCAGATCGTGTTCATAATTTCATCGTCAATTTCTTCTCCCAAACACAGGTGGGAGATGGCTCTCACAGCTGCCTGCTGGAGTCGGGCCTTTGCCGCTTGAGAGTATTGGTGGGGACTTGGCTGCAATAAAAAATAGTTGAAAAAGCGAAAACTTTAGAAAGAAAAAAAGGTAAACTTGTATATTTGTGAAGCGGATTTTTCACAAAAACAATCCGTTTTTAACGTTAACTTCGAAGACAGCAGTGTTATTTTAAAACTGAGAGGACCCCTATATTTTATTCAGCAGCCTTCCTTATTTTATCGGCAGCAAACACTACTGCAATTTATTCTAGGATTAAATCGGACAGTGACATATTACCTACAAACACGAAGCTCAAGAAGCGCCTTTATCTGCTTTAAATCAGGTTTACATTTTTTGACCGCAATCCCAAAAGTGTTGAGAAACGATTTTTTGTCATGCTTATTACTTGCCGTTGACAAATCCATTTCTATATCTATTTGCTCTTACCAGATAAATTATATTCGAAGGCGGAGCAGTAGCTAAAATAGACTAACTGTTGAATTTGCAAAAAGTGTTTTGGCCAATGGTTTAATAATGAAAAATGTGCAATTAAAGAAAAAAATCCCACGCATCTTGGTAAACAAAATTTAGTTTGTGACTTACCTCCCATTCGGAAAAGTCTTCCTCCTTTTTGTTGACGAAAGCAGCACTTACAAGTGCACAGGCGCACAGCAGAAGAATCATGCGGTTCAGCATCTTGTGTTTCTTTCCAGTGGTTGATTCCTTAGTCGTCGAATGGTTTGTGTTAGTGTACGCTCCACCGGTGTCTATTATAAAGCCGCGACTACGCCCAGTTGTTTGCCTAGACAATAAATCGAGATCACACAAGGCGGACTTTCACAGCCACAAAACGATTTTCCGGCACGCGATTTCCTGCTTTCTACCGGGTTATCAACACCTGACATTACCCACAATTGCGCTATGATGCAATTAAACTCTAACTAACGGATCAAAATTTAAGACACCTGCTGTGAATAGCGGGGCCTCGCCCTGCAGTTCCTGCAATAACTCGTAAATACGTCAGCCAGTGTGTGCCGTAGCAAGGTTGAGGTCCGAGCAACGGAGGTTCACAATAAACTTTATCGCGACTTGACAAACTCTGGAAGCGATTAACTACCGATTTACTACCGAACGCGGGGTTCAATGGGTAAAATTTAATTTGCTGCCTCCGCTGCCCATGTCGAACTTCAGAATCGTTTCGACATTTATAATCCTGTACTTCCAACAGCGCTAAATTATGCTTCACCCTTTTGTTCGGCCTCTCGCTTTAAATTTGACTTTCACATTTTTGATCGTATACGCTGCGTGATTAGCAAACTATCGTGAACTGAAATGAATATTGTTAACAATCCAGTGCATTTTATCCATTTAATTGACACGCTCCAGGAAACTTGGTGTCACCTACTTTCAATATAAAGAATACCGATTTGCGTGCAGTTAGGCATTTGGTTTTAACATACTTGACTACTCGACCGCACCGTATTACAATGTACGTGACTGTACATATCAAACTTCTGCACGCGGATTCTATACCGCCGGTCCTGTAATCAAATCGCTGTTCAATATCAGATTGTGTTGGCAGATGGACGACTTTTTTCTAAATGTAGAACAGAAGCGCAGATGGTACACACGACACTTTGACGGCGGCCCATTCCGCTTTCATCACAGTTACGTCGCTGTGGTTTTGAAATTCGACAAATTGTACAAATAAATTAATTATATTTTACGGCTGTGTGACGGTAATGCATGTGACATGCATTTTAATGGATTTATTTGGAAGCGCGTCCAATCAATACTCATTTTAGATTTAGCTTGTAGTCTGGGCACATATGATTGAAATTAGTGTTTGGACTTACTCAAATTTATCGGTATATGCAGTGATGCAAATCCATTGAAATTATAAGGGGGAATTTTAATCTTCTTGTAGATAACCTTTAATCGATTGAAGGAAAGTTATGAGGTCACGATACAGATTTTTAGGTTAATGATGGGCTATCTTTTGGCTGTGACAGCCGTAAAACCCCGTTAAAACTGTTTATGATCGCTAAACTCTTGTAAAGTATTTAAACAAGTGCTTAATTCCCGCTTTATATGGTTAAACAAGATTTTGGGTATCATCCTTATTCAACTAAATGTAGCCGTATAATTCTCATTCCCAACCAAAACTTGAGAGGTCGAACACTTTGAATCTTTTTTCAAGGTTAATAATTGATTCAATAGCGTAAGGGGAAAAACCATGTAAACTATAACTGACAATATTATACAGACTTGAGACTCCAATCCTTTTCCCTCACCTAATTTACCAAACTAAGTTGCACACCATAAACCATTCGTTGATTCCCCCAAACTTTTATTTTTTAAAACAAAGCAAAAAGATTAAATAAAATTCAAAACAAGTCCAATGTCGATAAAGAGCTTCCATAAGCTTCATTGTGAATTTACTGAGGGCATGCACTATAACACACGGGATCAGCCACTTCACAATCAAAGCACGTTTTAGGGGTCACTTGATCTGCAAGTATTAAAAAACTGGTTGTCTTTAACATTTCTTCAAACAACAAAAGTATTAATTTGTACAGCGGATATAACAAAATCATATGGGCGAGTGGTAATTAGGCTCACGGTGGCAAACCTATATATGTGGAGCACCGGTTCCCAACCATTTTAGATAAATTTCCCCTTTGCTTATTTTGACAAGAATTGATTTAGTAACATCAAAAAGTTTGAAACCACAGAACTACCCAAAAATAAATGCTAACTTAACTAGAAAGTGAAAATTCCTGCCCTTAACCCATAAAATTCATCCCTGGGGCGGAATTGCTCAGCGGTTGGGAACCACTGATATAGGGGGTCGGACAACTAACATTGATTTAAAACTAAATACATTCTTTTGCAATATGTATGTTCTGAGATCAACAGTCAAATGCTACATGCCAGATGCTAATAAAAGCTATTGTAGGAGGTTGGAAATGCCCAGTTTGCGGTGACGTACAAACGGACGTGATCCAGGCTTTGCTGCATGGTGCAAATCCCCTATACCTGCAACTTACATTCAGCACGTTCCCCGACACCAGTGAGGAGAGCTCTTGCACACACCGTGTCTACAATCTGTTGATCTACGTCATCCAGCAGACACACGTACGAGATCGCCTTTTTGGCTGCTTCACGGAGTTGTTCCTTAGCTACATCTGAAAATTCCACCGTAGTGTACTACGAAACAAAAAACACTGGTAAGTAAAGCACATTAACCCTTACTCGTGTAGCTTTAACGTTGTGTCGAGAGTGCTGTAATACAATTAAACTATACCGATTGTTACACGCGCCAAGGTTTGTGCAGTTACCAAACTTTTGAAAAAACGTCGTAAATATTTATTGTACAATTAGTACCAGGCCAAATCACACGCAAAGTTCTGTAACATTCTTAAGTTAGGGGTGAGCAACCTTTATTAATTAAGAGTCAAATAAAATTAATCCGTATAAACCACCTTTATTAAACTTAATTTCACTTGTTTTTGTTGCAAACTAAAAATGTTAATATTCTGAAAGTTGAAAGGGTGAAATGTGAAGCGGTGTTAGCCTAAAGATATTAGCATGATTGTTACGTATAATAAATTAGACTTCAGCCGGTTGCGCGATGCACAAACCTACGATAGAAACAAAACTTCTTTAAAATCCCGATCTCTTTGCGGGCGACATGTCGTACACTCCTTTAAACTGTTGCAAATGTGACATTCTTAGCCTTAGCTAATTGTTACTGATTACGAGTAACTACAAGTCGTGCAGAAAACAGACAAACTCGTTGTATTAACTGACAACATTCTTTGTAACGTGTAAACTTACCCTTGAATTAGCTTTTACCGCCTGCAGCTGCTGAATGTAATCATCAGGAACCGAATATCCGCTCACCGCTACTGCACCGAGTGCAAACAAACACAGAACTGTTAAGTTGTTCATTTTTTTAAGGTTTTTTTTCGTGAGTAATGATCTGATATACAAGCTAAATGGCGAAGGTTTATATATGGCCTGAATTCCCGATTGTAAACAAGAAATTTATCTGGTCCTTTCGGTGGTTGGGTCACAGATAATGAGAATATTAATTGTCCATTCTAATTCCGGAAAATTTATTGAAAGCTCGTAGAGATAATTAAATTTATTGATCGGTTTCGTGTCCAGGTATTTTGACTGGTAGTAATGCGAGACTCATGTGCAAACAACATTTAAATTGCAATGATAGAAAAATGCTGTTTCTTATTTAGCTTTTTTTGTGCCAAGTCATTTAACTTTATTATTTTGCCATCGTACAAATATCAGAATTTACAAAATTAAATTTAATTAATTGAATTTCCGTAGGTAGACGACAATGTAATATTTATTTGTTTGCTTTACATATGTCAGAAACAATAATTTTTACAATTGAAATTTTGTGACAAATTAACTGCACGCTAATATTGCGAGACAAACATTTGCCATGTGATTAGGTTCTGGGTAAAATTAAAGCAAACTTAGTAAAATTGATAAGCCAACTTCTCAACATTACTGCAGAGATAACAAATGTTTATTGTAAATAAATATACGCATTTCTTTAACCTAACTCTTTTTGTGTCGCTTCTCCACGCTGGACTTTTAATCAAACGCTTTTTAATATCATATTAAAAGCATCAATTACTACGTAACATGCTTTACAGTCGCGCCAAACGCATTGGGTTTTGATTTATTACCGTGCATGATAATAACGTAGGTGTGATGTAATCAACCATGTCTGTTACAAACGCTCGGTTATTAATAAGGACGTGTTTGGTGTTGAAGACACTTTATATTATTTGTTGTATTTTTTACGGCGTTCAAACCAGCAACGATCACCGATAATTCTTTTATGCCTGTATATGGGTCGATTACCTCAGACCATTCGTCCAAGAGATCGACCGGCAAAGCGTACTCTCATGCCTTAGCTTAATCTGTAGCCTGTAGCGTACTGACATCTAGCGACAGACTGACAAAGTAATCGTAAGTGGTTTGCTGCCTTTGCCTTGCATTTTGATTTTTGGAGAAATTAAGTCTGATAGGACAAACCTAACAACTTCCCAGCACATACCGCGGGCCGCACTTTAATTTTGATTGACTCTGTTTTGTTTCATACCTAAAACTTTAATAATTTAAAAAAGAACGTTTCGTTGCACAACCTTGCGTTGAAACAAAAACATTAATTAAAACCTACTCCATTGTGCGGGCCGCAAGTTGCACACCCCTGCTTAAAATTGTAGAATTGTAGTATGAGAGACATTCTAAGCATTAGCTAAATTCCTACCGATGTAGGCTATTTACGAGTAACCAATAACCGTGCAGAGAACAGACATGCTTATAGGTTATAAAACTTTGTTATTGTACTGTAAAGGCGTTGTGTTAACCTGATATTGTATTTTTTAACTAACACGATTATTAGTAACCATTCTCGGTAAGAAGTAGAAACAAAATTAGGGGCAACTGCGACAGAAAACATTTGCCTGCATGATAACTGCAGTTATACGTCACTAAGTACAATGTATTATACTTGTAGAGTATAAACTTACCCTTGAATTGTCCCTAACCGCCTTCCAGTTGCTGGATGTAATCATCAGGAACCGAATATCTGCTCACCGCAACTGCACAGAGTGCAAACAGACACGGAATTGCCATTGAACTGTTCATTTTTAGAGTTGTAGCGTAGCGCTTCACAATATCACAACTTTTTTTGTGAGTAAAGATCTGATCTACGAGCTAAATGGCGAAGATTATATATTGCTTGAATTTGAGATTGTAAACAGGAAATTTATTGGGTCCACTTAATTGGCTCATTGGGTCGCAGATAACAAGAATATTTATTGTCCACTCTCATTCTGGACAATTTATTGTGAGCTCAAGAGACTGGTGCAAAGAACATGTAAATTGCAATTATTGATAGTTGCTGTTTTATATTTACCTTTGTTTTGCCATTCTGCAAAAATTACACAAATAAATTAAATAATTGACTTTCCGTAGGCAGACGATAAGGTTAACATTTTTTTTTCGTTTTAGGAACACTGTTTAATTAATTATTGTACTATCTAAGCGAGTACGATTTAAATTTTGTGACAAATGAAATTTAAGTTACGAATATATTACGAGACAAAGACTTACCGTGTCATGAGGTTCTCGGAAAATTACCCCGAACTAGGTAAGACTGATAAGCACACTTATTTATATTATTAGATAAACTACGAACTTTACAATATCAACAAATATACATGTTTCTTTAACCTAACCATTTGTATGTTGAATTATCATGTTGTATTTTAAAAGAAATCTAACCACGTGGGCAGTTTTGGCTCACACTCAGACAGCCATTAGGTTACATGTTTTGTGAAAGTTTCAGTGACAAAGTTTAGTTTTTTATTTCTTGAAATCAAGAATCTGCATTAGATTTATGAAATTTGTACGTAAGGAGAGCGCTTTAGTCTATTTTGCCTTCACTGACATCTAGCGACAGACTGACATCATAGTCAACTGACATCATAGTCAAAACTATTTTCGCCTTGTAATTGATCTTTAACTTACTTAAAATCGCCTCACGAAGACACCAATGTTTTATGAACTCATTACCAATATGTGGGGCAACAAATCATTTTGTAAGATTTCCGAAAAAAGCCGCAATTGCTAATAAAACGTGGCAGCTCGTGTTTTCACCCCAACAAATTTTTGTCGCTAATAGGGGAGCATATATGTTTAAACTAACTGTTGGTAAAATGTTGCTCGACATTTGTTTTCGTTTGTGTTAGTTATGCCATAATTGCAATGAGAGCAGAATATCATAGATTTGGCTGGCATTTTTTTCGAAAATAATGTCACCATAAGCGATGTGGCGGAAGACATTTTTACGCCTCCAGGTCGTTTTTTCTTGTTTGTTTGTCATTATGGTTAATTGCGAAATTGTTGGTGTTAGCAAATCGTTTTTTTTCTAGGAGTAGCCTACTTCAAGGTCCTATTCCAAAATTTGGGAGGCATGGCCCCAAATTTTTTGCCTTTACTGACATCTAGCGACAGTTTGATATTATAGTCAAAGTGTATTACTCAGTTTTTTGTAATTAATCTCTCCTAGCTTGAGATCGCTTCACGAGTACGCCAATTTATTTTTTATCATTTGACAAGTACAGAATTACAAGTTGGGGGAAAAGGAGGGAACAAGACGATCACTGTGGGCAGGAATCAAAACAGACGGGATCCGCAACTTCACAGTCCATGCAAGTGTAAAGTGATGGTGCAGAATATGTACCTGTAAAAAGGGATGTTAAATTGTAACTTTAAAACTTTAAAACCTGATAAAATACCAAGGGTAACAAAATTAAACGTATTTGTGGATTAGCTGCTAGTTGCTGGCCTGTATGGGACATTGTATGATGCATCAATTCTATGACGTAGCTGAGTTGAGAAAATGTTATTGTATTTTACTTGTGAGTGAACGAGAGAGTGCCTTTCGACAAATCGTGTCCAGAATAAGAGGGTCAGCATTCTCGTTGAGGCAAAGTTCCTGAATTGCCAACTTCGCAGCTTCTCTTAGTTGGGTTTTTGCATTTTCCGAAAACTGAGCTCTTGTCATCTGAATATGTTAAATGTGGATGTAAAAAACATGAAGTGTATGCAAATAGTGTTTTCATGTTAATTAAAGCAAATCACGCTGTTTTTTTGTCACAAAGTGTAACCACATGTATTAATTTATTCCTGCCAGTTATTAAGTCGAATACACACTGCCTGCATTCTAGTCTTTACAAATACTTTGTACTTCACAAATACTTTATCAGCTGCATTTGTGTTCAGGAATAATTACGTGGGTTTTGAGCGCCAGCAATTAAAAGTTGTTGTCAAATAATCCGATTAATGTATTCTTATTTATGAGTAGTTCGAAAAATTTCGTAGTCCCACAATTCGAACGATGTTCTAATAAAATGATGGCTTATTATTCCTATTAATGAATTATTATGTAGGTTTCCAAGATCAACAATACCAATAATATTCGTATAACTTGTTAGTTGTATTGGTATTCGCACGTGGTTGCAGGATTTCTTCAGATTACCTAATAGAATGAATTGCAAGCAGTATTCATAGTTGCGACGATTATTTGGGAATAAGGCAAATTATGTTTAAAAAGCCTCACAGGCATATATAACACACAGTTTGCCAACCCAAATACCTGAACCTACCGGCGGATCTAATTCCATCATTTGTTGATCCTCAAAAGGAACGGTATGACTATGAGATCCTCCAGAAGCCGCATAAACACATGCAAGTAACAGAACAAACTTCATTCTGGTTTAATACTTGATTTCACTCGTAGCCACAACCAAAGTGTGTTTTGCGTTTCGTGCAAGTCGTTTATATTCTGCCAAAACTCTGTCAACACGTCAATCTAATTTATTAGTAATTTAATTTAGTAATTTTAGGACCGTAATCTTGGGAAATTGACACTCGAGAAGCATTTTGTTAACACGTGGTGACATACTTAACAGGTTAATGATGACTTTTGATTGTGAGCATGGGAGGTACAAATACATGTGACTGACGATAACGATTTATTGTCAAAAAATTCAAAAAAATTTAATTTTTAGCTTCGAAAAAACTCATTATTCGCAAAACTGTGCCAAGTCAATATAAAATGATACAAATTTTACCAATTTTATCCCTGCTAGAAAATCCAATTAAATTTGTGTTGACATAATTTCTGAAATTAATAAAACGGTAATTTTCGATTTGGCAACATCTGCTAATGACATCAATTTTGCACGCTTCGTGCACAGCAGTGTCGATCTAATTATTTCTCAAATATACCACGTGTTGACCAATTACATTGTAAAGTAACACGGCCAAAGTATAGCTGATCCAAAAAATTAAATCTGTAACTCCAGAACTGCTGCTTCATTTAGGTTTAAAACAACACATTAATGATTCTTTACATTTAATGAAAATTCATTGATGTGCGGTCACAAATGCAGGCAAAGTATGAACGTTTCTTCTAAAAGTTTGTTTCGAACCATGGTATTTTTTGTTGCCCCCCAACTGCATTAACGTTAAGCAGAGTGGCAGTATTTTACCCAGTTTGTTGCTCCATATATGTCGATAAGCGTTGTAAACGCGAAATTATACACCTTGGATTTAACCATAAAGCAAATGTACCAAATTCTAGGGGATTGTAGGTACTTGTTTGGGTAACACACACAAATGTTCAATTTGTTTTTATGAACAGCAATATTAACCTATAAAGATTTGTAAAACGAAAACGAACAACATGCTATCTTTTGTGTACAACACGATATTTATAAAAACCCAGTTAAACCCAAACTAAAACCAAACACCCAGAAACTTGCGAATTAACGCTTTGTATACCAGACAGGAATTGGTGCAGGACCCCGGGTTACCTAATCCCACCGTAAATAGTTTGTTTTCGGACGTAAGGGCAGGAATCCTAACAGACAGGATCATATGACTAAAAAAATAATTGTAATTTGTAATCGTAGGGCTCTTGTGAGCTAGAATTCTGAAACTTTTATTGTGTATTTGCAATTTTTTTTATTATTCAACTGATGATGCCGAGAAGCCAAAAGTTACAAAATAACATAGCTAGGATATTTTAATGTAACATATGTTTTGGTTTTTTGTAGAATTTTCAAAATAATCTGCATTTGCTAAGAAATATGGCAGCTCCAGTTTTTGCCCCGTAAAGGCTGCTACAAAAACTTTAAAAAAACGTTTTCACTTTAATACGTCGAGTAAGCCTAAAGGTTTATAAGACTGGATATATTGGTTACAACCTGCTCTCTGTTGAGAGCACTGACGAAAAACATTATTAGCCGCATCCATGTTGATATTTCACCAGAAAAATAGGAAAGGACCTGCTTGAACCTGTTGTAATACTAAACTCGAATGACTGAAATGTGTTTAAATAACAAACACAAAAATAAAATAAAGACAATAAAAATTTAATTGTGCTTTTCGCCATTGGCGTTTTGCAGTAACTGACAGCATTGTGCCACAGAATTTTTTTTACATGACAAAAATTTGTAATCTTAATTCTAATCAAAAATGGAATTAATTAAACAGTTTGTCAATATCTGATTTCTGCAGTAAAAAATGTACTTCTCAATTTCCCAGTGATCTCCGATTCGGTAACATTATAGGCCAACGCGACAGAAAAATATTTCGGTAGTTCAGTGGTTAAGTTTAATTTTTGTAGGTAGTGTACTCGAGTTCTATTTGCAAGTATGTTTGACTGAAATAAAACGGCTAAAGATCAAAGACAGGTTCTTAGCTCTTTTGATTCGACAAATATTAAACAATTGACATTTACTGCAAATAAAGAATCGTATCGATTCAAAATTTCAGAATAAATGATAATTTTTACGCTAAAATTACAAAAGTGGTAGATAATGCTAGAACGCAATTAAACAAGTAAAGTGAATAATTATAGAAAGCATACAAAGTTGGTTTGCTAAAAGCTAAAATCCGGAAAAGCTCTTCATCGCCTTGTGAGGGCACGTTTCCCAACATAAGGGATCCGCAGGTGTGCAATCGATGCAGGTATCAGACGGAGATTCTGTTGGCAAAGCAGTTGCTGAAATTGAAAGTACACAAAAACAAAACCTACTGAACAATAAAAATTTTTTGGATGCCTTTTTGCAATATTACAAAAAAGATTTATTTTGTTCAAAAACGTACGTTCGTCAGCAACTGGTTGCGCAAGAAACATTTGATGAAATGCCCGATTGCAAATAGTGCTTCTGATTTCCGGCAGGGTTGCATCGCCCAAGCAGAGATAGGAAATCGCCCGAAAGCTTGCTTGGCGAATCAGCATTTTTGCCTCATCCGAAAACACAGCTGCCTGCATGAAATAAAAAAGGTAATTTGTTCATAAGTCGAAACGCGTCAACCAGTATACACCATTAAGTAAAATCCGGCACTAAGCACTTTCTTATGGAAGCACACTTTATCCACAATATGTTAATCTTTATATCCAGCAGACATATATATGACAGCTTTTTTGTTGCACACCCCTGTTTGAAATTGTCGAGCAAGAGACATTCTAAGCTTTATTCCTTCTAATGTATTTACGAGTAACCAAGAGCCGTGCAGAGCAGAAAGCTCATGGATTAAAACATCCTGTTATTGTACTGTAAGGCGTGTTGAAATTATATTTTTTAAACTACTGCGACAGAAACGTGCAAAATTGATGGCAACTGCGACAGAAACGTAACAGTTATTCGTCAACAAGTGCAAATGTATTTAACTTGTAGAGTATAAACTTATACCTTTGAGTTGTCTTTTACCGCCTGCAGTTGCTGGATGTACTCATCAGGAACCGAATATTCGCTCACCACAACTGCACAGAGTGCAAACGACACGGAATTGACATTGAACTGTTCATTTTTAGAGTTGTAGCGTAGCGCCTAACAATTCACTTTTTCGTGGGTAAAGATCTGATCTACGAGCAGAATGGCGAAGATTATATATTGCTTAATTTCGGGACTGTAAACAAGAAATTTATTGAGTCCACTTGGCTTATTAGGTCGCAGATAACGAGAATATTAATTGTCCACTCAAATTCTGGACAATTTATTGTTAGCCCATTGAGACAACTAAATTGTCCAGGTATTTTTACTGCTGGTAACCAAAGACACATCTGCAACCACATATAATTTGCAATTGTGGAAATTTGTTTACCTTGTCGCACTAAGACACAACAGTTTATTTTTTTGCTATTATACAGGTATCAGAATTTACACAAATAAATTGAAATAATTGACTTTCCGTGGACAGACGACAATGTTACATTTATTTTTGTGTTTTTACATGTTATAACATGTTTTTGATGCAATATGTTATAATTCATAATTGTAGTATCTTAGGTACATTTAATGTTTTTTAACAATTTAACTTTAAATTACAAATATATTACGAGACAAATGCTGTGTGGTTAGGTTCTGGTTTACCGCGGTGTTTTTCATCCATCTTTACGGTCGCGTTAATTACCAAAAGCAAAGCCCTTGTCCTTTTAATGAAACTAAAATGATAACAAATCATCGAGGTTGTGCTCTCGACATTTCTCCCGCTCCTGACTAACAATTTTAATCAGGTTTAACAACATAACGTTGAAGTGCATTGACTATACCAAACTACAGTTATATGGACACGACTTTCGAAGGGACATTGCCCCCCAATCCCCGCCTCACCCTACCCTGTGAACTTGGGTGACAGGTTTGGTGCTATAGGCGTAATTATGTCTGTATGTTGGTGCCAGATACACTTCGCAGCAGAATAAGTGTTGTTTTCCACAAACAATTTACAAATCTCTATCGAATGTTTTTTTTACTTCTTGGTGTTGAATTGGTAAATCGTTTTTATGTGGAAATTCGTTGCATGTTTTTAGTGGGCTGAATTAGACAGAAAATTAATTTCCACTTGGTACGATCGGCAGTTTGGTAATGCTATGTGCAAACAAACAGAATTTAGGTAATGCAAACAAACGGTTAGAGTTGGAGCTGTGATTGTATTTACACACATGATTCTACGACTGTGGTTTTGAAACAAAGCAAAGTCAAAGTTTAAACTGACCACTTGTTCACAGGTTGACCGACATATGTGTTATGTGTAGGGAGCTTTTTAAAGCTTTCTAAATAGTTTGTGTTTTTAGTTCCGTTATAATTTCAGTGAGAGCAATATATCTCACCAGGCTTGCAAGGTATTTCGAAAATGATGTCACCTTGGGCAAAATAGTAGAATTTAGCTTTCCGTAGACCGGACGTTGTTTGTTGTTCGTTTTTTTTCTTGTTTATTGTTCGTTTTTCTTTGTTTGAAAATCGTGCCGGGAGTTTGGCCTTACATTGAGACAACCGTTAAGTTACATGTTTTGTTTCGGTTTCAGTGACTTAGTTTTTCTTTTTATTTTCTTAAAACAATATTCAGTGTTAGATTTGTGTTTTTATTTGAGAAGTTCGTTTTAGGTTATTTGAAAGCGTTTTCTTACGAACAAACTAAATTTGAAGCCTTTACTGACATTTAGCGACAGACGGACATTATAACCCAGTGTTGTAGGCTACTACTTTCGCCTTGTAGTTGATTATTACCTATAACTTGCGATCGCTTCACGAGTACACCAATTTATTTTTTATTATTTCACAAAAACAGAATTACAAGTTGGGGGAAATGTAGGGAACAAGACGATCACTGTGGGCAGGAATCATAACAGACGGGATCCGCAACTTTACAGTCCATGCAAGTGTAAAGTGATGGTGTAGAATATGTACCTGTAAGAAGAGATTTTAAATTATGATTAACCAAGTAACTTTAAAACCTAATAAAATATTAAGGGCAACAAAATTGAACTTATTTGCGGATATGCTGCTAGTTGCTAGCCTGTATGGGATTTTGTATGAGGCATCAATTTTATGACGTAGTGGAGAAAAAGATGTTGTATTTTACTTGTGAGTGAACGAGAGAGTGCTTTTCGACAAATCGTGTCCAGAATAAGAGGATCAGCATTCTCGTTGAGGCAAAGTTCCTGAATTGCCAACTTCGCAGCTTCTCTCAGTTGGGTTTTTGCATTTTCCGAAAATTGAATTCTTGTCATCTGAATATATTGAATGCGGATGTAAAAATACACTTTCATTTTTTAAAACATAAAATTTTATGTGCGATCACATGCAAATAGTGTTTTCGTTTTAATTAAAGCAAGTCCCGATGTTTTTTTCATCAAAACGTGTATAACCACCTGATGTCATTTTTTCCAACCAGACATGGAGTCGATCATACATTGCCTGCGTAGTAGTCGAATACTTCAAATACGAATACTTCATCGGCTGTATTCGTGTTCATGAGTATTTACGTGGTTTTGAGCGCCAGCAATTCAAATTGTTGTCAAATAACCCGATTAATGTATTCTTATTTATGAGTAGTTCATAATTTTCGGAGACCCACAATTCGAACGATGTCCAAATAAATCGATTGGCTTATTTCTATTGATGAATTACTAAACCTGTATTCGAATGTACGACTAATAAAACGGTCATTTTCGATATTTGACAACATCTGCTGACATCAATTTTGCACGCTTAGTGCACAGCAGTGTCGACCTAATTATTTCTCAAATATACCACGTGTTGACCAATTACATTGTAAAGTAACACGGCCAAAGTATAGCTGATCCAAAAAATTAAATCTGTAACTCCAGAACTGCTGCGTCATATAGGTTTCAAACAAACATTCATGATTCTTTACATTTAATGAAAATTCATTGATGTGCGGTCACAAATGCAGGCAAAGCATGAACGTTTCTTCTAAAAGTTTGTTTCGAACCATGTTTTGTTGCCCTCAACCGCATTAACGTTTAGCAGAGTGGCAGTATTTTACCCAGTTTGTTGCTCCATATATGTCGATAAGCGTTGTAAACGCGAAATTATCCATCTTGGATTTAACCATAAAGCAAATGTACCAAATTCCAGGGGATTGTAGGTACTTGTTTGGGCAACACACACAAATGGGCAACACACACAACTAAAACCAAAAATTCAGAAACTTGCGAATTAACGCTTTGTATATACCAGACAGGAATTGCTGCAGGACCCCGGGTAACCTAATCCCACCGTAAATAGCTTGTTTTTGGACGTAAGCATTAGGAATTGTAAAAAAGGAGGAAATAAGGCGATGATTGTGGGCAGGAATCATAACAGACAGGATCATATGACTAAAAATAATAATTTTAATTTGGAATCGTGTTTATAAACGCATTTTTTGCGTAGTATTTAAACATGTTTGAAATTGTTTATTAAACCTGCCTGGCTTCCCCAAACGTGGGAAAAAATGTTTTTTATTTCATTTTGCCTCAAGTAATCTCTCAACGACATTGTTCGGACATAAGCTTCACACCAAAATTGTTATGATTTACTGTGAAGAGGTTAGTCATTTTTTGTTTTGTAGGGCTCTTGTGAGCTAGAATTCTGAAACTTTTATTGTGTATTTGCAATTTTTATTATTATTCAACTGATGATGCCGAAAAGCCAAAAGTTACAAAATAACATAGGATATTTATAATGTAACATGTTTTGGTTTTTGAAGGATTTTCAAAATAATCTGCATTTGCTAAGGGAATATGGCAGCTCCAGTTTTTGCCCCGTAAAGGCTGCTACAAAAACTCTAAAAAACGTTTTCACTTTAATACGTCGAGTAAGCCTAAAGGTTTATAAGACTGGATATATTGGTTACAACCTGCTCTCTGTTTAGAGCTCTGACGAAAAACATTATTAGCCGCATCCATGTTGATATTTCACCAGAAAAAAATACCTACTTGAACCTGTTTGTAATACTAAACTCGAATGACTGAAATGTGTTTAAACAAACACAAAAATAAAATAAAAAGAATAAAAATTTAATTGTGCTTTTAGCCATAAATTAAATATTTGGCGTTTTGCAGTAACTGACAGCATTGTGCCACAGAATTTTTTTTACATGACAAAAATTTGTAATCTTAATTCTAATCAAAAATGGAATTAATTAAACAGTTTGTCAATATCTGATTTCTGCAGTAAAAAATGTACTTCTCAATTTCCCAGTGATCTCCGATTCGGTAACATTATAGGCCAGCGCGACAGAAAAATATTTCGGTAGTTCAGTGGTTAAGTTTAATTTTTGTAGGTAGTGTACTCGAGTTCTATTTGCAAGTATGTTTGACTGAAACAAAACGACTAAAGATCAAAGACAGGTACTTAGCTCTTTTGATTCGACAAATATTAAACAACTGACATTTACTGCGAATAAAGAATCGTATCGATTCAAAATTTCAGAATAAATGACAATTTTTATGCTAAAATTACAAAAGTGGTAGAAAATGCTAGAACGCAATTAAACAAGTAAAGTGAATAATTATAGAAAGCACACAAAGTTGGTTTGCTAAAAGCTAAAATCCGGAAAAGCTCTTCATCGCCTTGTGTGGGTACGTTTCCCAACATAAGGGATCTGCAGGTGTGCAATCCATATAGGTATCAGACGGAGATTCTGTTGGCAAAGCAGTTGCTGAAATTGAAAGTACGCAAAAACAAAACCTACTGAACAATAAAAAATTTTTGGATGCCTTTTTGCAATATTACAAAAAAGATTTATTTTGTTCAAAATAAGTACGTTCGTCAGCAACTGGTTGCGCAAGAAACATGAAATGCCCGATTGCAAATAGTGCTTCTGATTTCCGGCAGGGTTGCATCGCCCAAGCAGAGATAGAAAATCGCCCGAAAGCTTGCTTGGCGAATCTGCATTTTTGCCTCATCCGAAAACACAGCTGCCTGCATGAAATAAAAAGGTAAAGTCGAAACGCGTCATCCAGTATACACCACAAAGTAAAATCCGGCACTAAGCACTGTCTTATGGCAAGCACACTTTACCCACAATATGTTGATCTTTATATCCAGCAGACATATATATGACAGCTTTTTTGCCGGAATTTGTATAATTCTTCAGAAATGTCCAACCTTTATAAATAAAGGCCAAATTTCATAATTTTCCGGCATATACGTCGGGCCTCACCTTCAGTTTAATAGATGACTTCGTTTTGTTGCATACCTAAAATGTTATTACTTTAAAAAACAAAGGAATAATACGTTGCGAAGGGAATGTGTGAAATTTGCAAGTACAGAAATGATCGTGGATAATAAATTTTATCTCGGTCGGTTGCGCAATGCATAACCTTGTGTGGAAACAAAACATCAATCAAAACCTGCGCCATTCTGCGGACCGCAGGTTGCACACCCCTGTTTGAAATTGTCGTGCAAGAGACATTCTAAGCTTTAGTCCTTCTAATGTATTTACGAGTAACCAAGAGCCGTGCAGAGCAGAAAGCTCATGGATTAAAACATCCTGTTATTGTACTGTAAGGGCGTTGTGTTGAAATTGTATTTTTTTAACTAACAAGTAGAAACAACTTCGTGGCAACTGCGACAGAAACGTAACAGTTATTCNAGAATTTTTTTTACATGACAAAAATTTGTAATCTTAATTCTAATCAAAAATGGAATTAATTAAACAGTTTGTCAATATCTGATTTCTGCAGTAAAAAATGTACTTCTCAATTTCCCAGTGATCTCCGATTCGGTAACATTATAGGCCAACGCGACAGAAAAATATTTCGGTAGTTCAGTGGTTAAGTTTAATTTTTGTAGGTAGTGTACTCGAGTTCTATTTGCAAGTATGTTTGACTGAAATAAAACGGCTAAAGATCAAAGACAGGTTCTTAGCTCTTTTGATTCGACAAATATTAAACAATTGACATTTACTGCAAATAAAGAATCGTATCGATTCAAAATTTCAGAATAAATGATAATTTTTACGCTAAAATTACAAAAGTGGTAGATAATGCTAGAACGCAATTAAACAAGTAAAGTGAATAATTATAGAAAGCATACAAAGTTGGTTTGCTAAAAGCTAAAATCCGGAAAAGCTCTTCATCGCCTTGTGAGGGCACGTTTCCCAACATAAGGGATCCGCAGGTGTGCAATCGATGCAGGTATCAGACGGAGATTCTGTTGGCAAAGCAGTTGCTGAAATTGAAAGTACACAAAAACAAAACCTACTGAACAATAAAAATTTTTTGGATGCCTTTTTGCAATATTACAAAAAAGATTTATTTTGTTCAAAAACGTACGTTCGTCAGCAACTGGTTGCGCAAGAAACATTTGATGAAATGCCCGATTGCAAATAGTGCTTCTGATTTCCGGCAGGGTTGCATCGCCCAAGCAGAGATAGGAAATCGCCCGAAAGCTTGCTTGGCGAATCAGCATTTTTGCCTCATCCGAAAACACAGCTGCCTGCATGAAATAAAAAAGGTAATTTGTTCATAAGTCGAAACGCGTCAACCAGTATACACCATTAAGTAAAATCCGGCACTAAGCACTTTCTTATGGAAGCACACTTTATCCACAATATGTTAATCTTTATATCCAGCAGACATATATATGACAGCTTTTTTGTTGCACACCCCTGTTTGAAATTGTCGAGCAAGAGACATTCTAAGCTTTATTCCTTCTAATGTATTTACGAGTAACCAAGAGCCGTGCAGAGCAGAAAGCTCATGGATTAAAACATCCTGTTATTGTACTGTAAGGCGTGTTGAAATTATATTTTTTAAACTACTGCGACAGAAACGTGCAAAATTGATGGCAACTGCGACAGAAACGTAACAGTTATTCGTCAACAAGTGCAAATGTATTTAACTTGTAGAGTATAAACTTATACCTTTGAGTTGTCTTTTACCGCCTGCAGTTGCTGGATGTACTCATCAGGAACCGAATATTCGCTCACCACAACTGCACAGAGTGCAAACGACACGGAATTGACATTGAACTGTTCATTTTTAGAGTTGTAGCGTAGCGCCTAACAATTCACTTTTTCGTGGGTAAAGATCTGATCTACGAGCAGAATGGCGAAGATTATATATTGCTTAATTTCGGGACTGTAAACAAGAAATTTATTGAGTCCACTTGGCTTATTAGGTCGCAGATAACGAGAATATTAATTGTCCACTCAAATTCTGGACAATTTATTGTTAGCCCATTGAGACAACTAAATTGTCCAGGTATTTTTACTGCTGGTAACCAAAGACACATCTGCAACCACATATAATTTGCAATTGTGGAAATTTGTTTACCTTGTCGCACTAAGACACAACAGTTTATTTTTTTGCTATTATACAGGTATCAGAATTTACACAAATAAATTGAAATAATTGACTTTCCGTGGACAGACGACAATGTTACATTTATTTTTGTGTTTTTACATGTTATAACATGTTTTTGATGCAATATGTTATAATTCATAATTGTAGTATCTTAGGTACATTTAATGTTTTTTAACAATTTAACTTTAAATTACAAATATATTACGAGACAAATGCTGTGTGGTTAGGTTCTGGTTTACCGCGGTGTTTTTCATCCATCTTTACGGTCGCGTTAATTACCAAAAGCAAAGCCCTTGTCCTTTTAATGAAACTAAAATGATAACAAATCATCGAGGTTGTGCTCTCGACATTTCTCCCGCTCCTGACTAACAATTTTAATCAGGTTTAACAACATAACGTTGAAGTGCATTGACTATACCAAACTACAGTTATATGGACACGACTTTCGAAGGGACATTGCCCCCCAATCCCCGCCTCACCCTACCCTGTGAACTTGGGTGACAGGTTTGGTGCTATAGGCGTAATTATGTCTGTATGTTGGTGCCAGATACACTTCGCAGCAGAATAAGTGTTGTTTTCCACAAACAATTTACAAATCTCTATCGAATGTTTTTTTTACTTCTTGGTGTTGAATTGGTAAATCGTTTTTATGTGGAAATTCGTTGCATGTTTTTAGTGGGCTGAATTAGACAGAAAATTAATTTCCACTTGGTACGATCGGCAGTTTGGTAATGCTATGTGCAAACAAACAGAATTTAGGTAATGCAAACAAACGGTTAGAGTTGGAGCTGTGATTGTATTTACACACATGATTCTACGACTGTGGTTTTGAAACAAAGCAAAGTCAAAGTTTAAACTGACCACTTGTTCACAGGTTGACCGACATATGTGTTATGTGTAGGGAGCTTTTTAAAGCTTTCTAAATAGTTTGTGTTTTTAGTTCCGTTATAATTTCAGTGAGAGCAATATATCTCACCAGGCTTGCAAGGTATTTCGAAAATGATGTCACCTTGGGCAAAATAGTAGAATTTAGCTTTCCGTAGACCGGACGTTGTTTGTTGTTCGTTTTTTTTCTTGTTTATTGTTCGTTTTTCTTTGTTTGAAAATCGTGCCGGGAGTTTGGCCTTACATTGAGACAACCGTTAAGTTACATGTTTTGTTTCGGTTTCAGTGACTTAGTTTTTCTTTTTATTTTCTGAAAACAATATTCAGTGTTAGATTTGTGTTTGTATTTGAGAAGTTCGTTTTAGGTTATTTGAAAGCGTTTTCTTACGAACAAACTAAATTTGAAGCCTTTACTGACATTTAGCGACAGCGGACATTATAACCCAGTGTTGTAGGCTACTACTTTCGCCTTGTAGTTGATTATTACCTACAACTTGCGATCGCTTCACGAGTACACCAATTTATTTTTTATTATTTCACAAAAACAGAATTACAAGTTGGGGGAAATGT
>QXVZ01003926.1:131188-221030 GCA_008931825.1 Phallusia fumigata
TTCGAGCGACTCAAACCGTAACTTAATTTGTAGCCTTTACTAACATCTAGATAGAGAAAGGCACACTGATAATTTTACTGCCATTGCCTGAAAGCTGACATTTTTATTACTTAAGACCACTTCAGAAGTACACCAATTTATTTTCGAATTTTTCACAAAAACAGAATTACAAGTTGGGGGGAAAGTAGGGAACAAATCGATCACTGTGGGCAGGAATCAAAACAGACGGGATCCGCAACTTCACAGTCCATGCAAGTGTATAGTGATGGTGCAGAATATGTACCTGTAAAAAAGGATGTTAAATAAAAGGAATATATTTGCAAAAATCTATTTATGTAATCTGATAAGTCCAGGACTTATAACCTAAGTTATAGATGTAGGTTAGGTAAGGAAAAGTTGTTGTATTTTACTTGTGAGTGAACGAGAGAGTGCCTTTCGACAAATCGTGTCCAGGATAAGAGGGTCAGCATTCTCGTTGAGGCAAAGTTCCTGAATTGCCAACTTCGCAGCTTCCCTTAGTTGGATTTTTGCATTTTCCGAAAATTGAATTCTTGTCATCTGAATATATTGAATGCGGATATAAAATACACTTTTATTTTTAAAAACATAAAATTTTATGTGCGATCACATGCAAATAGTGTTTTCGTTTTAATTAAAGCAAGTCCCGCTGTTTTTTTTATCAAAACGTGTAACCACCTGATGTCATTTATTCCAACCAGACATGGAGTCGATCATACATTGCCTGCGTAGTAGTCGAATACTTCAAATACGAATACTTCATCGGCTGTATTCGTGTTCAAGAGTATTTACGTGGTTTTGAGCGCCAGCAATTAAAATTGTTGTCAAATAATCCGATTAATGTATTCCTATTTATGAGTATTTCAAAATTTTCGGAGACCAACAATTCGAACGATGTCCAAATAAATCGATTGGCTTATTTCTATTGATGAATTACTAAACCTGTATTCGAATGTACGAATGACCAATTCGCATCCCTCTATTTCTAATTACGACACATGATTTTTTTCAGTTGCGCGCAAAGAGCCACAATGCCAACATTAAACCAATCACATCCAACCTTCAACGCCACACAACTGGATTGTAACACACAGTTTGCCAACCCAAATAATTAAACCTACCGGGGAATCTAATTCCATCATTTGCTGATTCTCAAGAGGAACGGAAAGAGATCCTCCAGAAGCCGCACAAACGCATGCAAGTAACAGAACAAACTTCATTGTGGTTTAATACTTGATTTCACTCGTAGCCACAACCAAAGTGTGTTTTACATTTCATGCAAGTCGTTTATATTCTGCCAAACCCCTGTCAACACGTCAATCTAATTTATCAGTAATTTAATTTAATAATTTTAGCAAGCTGGAGCATCAGAAAATTGACATGCACTTAAAAAGTATTTTATTGAATACATGTTGGCACATAACTGATTAATTATGACTTTTCACCGTGAGCATGAGAGGTACAAATACACATAACTGACAATATATTGTCATGCAGTTATTGATTGTCAAAAATCGAAAAATAATACCTTTTCCAAAATACGTTAAACAATGTTTTTATTTTCTTCAAAAACACTTAATATTCGCAAAACTCATTGTGCCATTTATATTGATACAAATTTTGCCTAATTTTGTCCCAGTCAGGAAATCCAATAAATTTATGTTGACATAGTATCTAAAAATAATAAAACGGTAATTTTTCGTATTTGGCAACATCTGCTATTGATATTAATTCTGCACGCTTCGTTTCAAGAGCCCACATAAATAATTTTCTCAAATTTACCACATATTGACCACTTACATTGTAAAGAAACAATTAAGGGCAAAAATTATAGCTCATCCACAAAAATAAAATTTATAGCTGCTTATAAGGGTAATAATGATGCAGGACAACATTCATGATTCTTTACCTTCTACAGCAGTAAAAACTTTTTAAACGATTCTTCCAAAAAGTCTGTTTCGATCCGTAGTATTTGTTTCCCTTCACCTGCATACCGCATTAGGCAGATCTGCAGTATTTTACCCCAGTTGGTTTCAGGCTCGATAAGCGTTGTAAACGCTAAATTGTCTTTAATTAATCATAAAGCAAATGTACCAAATGCTACAGGGTAGTGGTTACTTGTTTGAGCAACACACATTATACGCAATATGTTTTTTTAACACCAACAATATTGACCCACAATATACATTTTGATGAAACGGTTCTCTTTTGTGTTTTTTACGCGTATAAGATGTCAACCAGCACGAGTTTAACTTAAACTGAAAGCGAAAACCTGCCGATAACCGATATATTTTTTTTTCACGGGGTTCGAACCCAGGACGATCCCGAGAACTAATCCCGATCAGGTTTTTTATTTCTGAATATGGGTCGAGCGCCTTGGACCATTCAATTGCTGCGGGGCCCCGCGCAAGCCTGATGCCGCCCTGTGTTTGATTCACCGCTTTAAGCAGCCAGGTGGAGATGCCATAGTCGGTAGCTTGTTTTTGGACGTAAACATTGAGACTTGTAGAAAATGGGTTCCCCAAGAAAAAAAACAATACAAACAATATTTGAGTGTAGCACGTTTGGTTTAACCTTTAATATTTATTTGAAAGATTTCCGACAGAACAAGCCTTTGCTACTTAAATGTGACAGTTTTACTACACGTAGGCTGCAAGTTATCCTTTGATACGTTGAGTTAGCTTAAAAATATACCCACTTCTTCTGCTCTCTGCCGACCTCTAACGAAAAATGATATCAGCCGTGTGTATATGTTGACCCTACCTTAACTTTATCAAAAAGAAAAGTTCGCACTTTGTATAAATTGCCAATAAACTGCTTCAGGATGAAAGACAGGTTCTAAGCTTTTGGACCCGGAGAACATTTAAACATCAGACATTTATTTGAAACGAAAAACGTATCGATTTGAAAATTAAAAAATTAAACAAAATGATACTTTATAGGCCAAACCACAAAAAGTAAGAAGAACTGTAAAAGAAAGCAATTAATCAAGTAAAGTAAATAATTAAAGAAAACATACAAGGTTGGTTTTCTGGAATCGCGATAATCTTCAGCGCCTATTTAGGACAGCTTTCCCAGCATATCGGATCCGCAATCGTGCAATCTATGCAGGTATTAAGTGGAGCTCCTGTCAAAAAAATAGTTGCTAACATTGAAAAAATACAAAATAACAACACCCACTGACCATAACATTTTATTTTCAAAATGATTTTTATGTGATTTTACGAAAAGAAAAAAGTCATTGAAACTTACGTTCATCGTCAGCAACTGGTTGCGCACGAAACATTTGATGAAATGCCCGATTGCAAATAGTGTTTCTAATTTCCGGCAGGGTTGCATCTCCCAAGCAGAGATAGGAAATCGCCCGAAAGCTTGCTTCGCGAATCAGCATTTTTGCCTCATCCGAAAACACAACTGCCTGTACAAGTTGAAATGTAGTTTTTTTTCCTTTTATGCGGCGTCGAAACACGTCATCATTATGCAACATAAAGTAAAGTCCGGCGCTAAGCATGTGCACCTGTATATAGATTTTATCACTGAATTAAAAAGTACCTTTCTTTCCTGATCGTTTCCGGTGTCTGAGGGCAAATTTGCGGCAACAGTCATAGCCAGAAAACATACAAACACGATGCAGGTTGGAGTTTTCATCTTGAGAAAGTTTGGCTTCGGTGGCGGTATGGAATCTTGTAGCCCAGAAGACCACAAGCTATCTTATATATACGGATTGGACGCTTCGGTCAGATAAGAGTTATCGGTCAAACATTGCGTGACCAAACACTCGTAAAACGACAGATTGTCGTTCAAGTGACGCGCCACTCGGATTCTCTTTAATTACCGACGCCGGTCAGCCTGGACGTCACGGCACCGTAGTTGAATTTTGGATGTCAAAATTTTACTGACCACATATTGAACTATAAATACTTGTTGTGAAAACCAACGGATTAAAAATACCTGGAGAGTGGAGTGGAACAGATGGGAGATATACCAAGCAGACAATTATTATTACATCGTGATATCGTTCCTGTGGACTTATGCACCGGAATTTAATGTAGCATCGTTCGGTCGTATGGAAAAACAAATGTTTTGTTGCCTGGTAACAGCGGTTTAAAGGTTGATGGTTGCTGTGTTATCAAAATTTATAGCTGTGGTCCCCATGTTGTTGCAACTATTGATTAGATCTACATACTACCTCGATTTTTTTGTAAACTTTTGTTATTTTATTATTTTTAAAACATTTTGTCGACATACACTTCAATTTTAAACATTGTATACGTTAGCTAAGCTGCCAATAATTTTTGAGCATGTTTCCCAATTTAGTTTACTGGTATAAACCAATTTGAGCCTAATTCCATGTTTCAAGAGACAAAAATCTAAGATATGTGCGCATTGTAATGACAGTTTTTCTTATTTTAAAGGTCATCCTGCTCGGTAATTTATCTCTTCCTAACTTTTCTTCCTTTGCCCTCGCTAATCTGTAATTTGTTTCCACATCATAATAAGCTTGTATTTACATGAAACGCAGCAGTTTTACGCACCGAAATATAAAGTAGTTGTTACGTTTATTACGTCGGACAGGTATTCCAACAAACTGGGTCTGCAATTCCACAGTCAATGCAAGGTTCTTTTTCTTGCGGATCTGATATTCAGCAAAATGTTCATTATAAAACCTTTAAGTTTAAACCAAGTAGCTTTAATGCTTTACCTGGCAATGGGATTTTGGCCCAAAAATTCATAGATTTTCGACAAATTGTGTATCGGATTTGGGGATGCACCTCACGTCTGTGACAAAGAAATTTAATGGCTTCCCAACTTGCTTGCCGAATAAGATTTCGGGCGTCTGGTGTAAATGTTACCTGTATAAAATCGTTTTTTTATTTGACAACTGCTTTATCACCAACTGTGTGTCACAAAATTTCTCAAAAAATAATGGAAAAATTTGGTTGTGTAGCCAGAATTAGAACTCATTTTAGATCAAATGTATAGCCAACAAATTTTTAACTTACGAACCGACTGTTCTGAAGAGATTATCCGTGCTAGATCATCTCCTAAAACCACATCGTTTGGATCAAACCCTTTACTCGTAACAGAAATGATTACGACCAAAAACCATATTGCGGTGAACGAAAACTTCATTGCTAAATTTTCCTCTCTAAGTGACCTGTGCTACAACTCTAAATGTGCAAGCCTCAAACTTGTGTTGATATATTTGCACGCAAGTATGTAAATGCGTCATCCACTGTGATAGAGGAGCGATAGTAGTTTCAATTCCTTCTCGTTGAATTTTGGGCGCAGGTGTGCGAGTGTTTGCTGAAACTTCATTATCAAATAGTCGACGCCTCTTTTCCCGACACGCGTCATTCACGATGTGTGATGAAAAAGAACTTTAAGTTCCGTTCAACTTTTGAGCACGTTTTCTTGTTGGTTTGTAACCTTTTATTTCCGAAACGGCCCTAGATACACAACATAGACGTTTGACTTTTTGTTACAAAGTACAAAGTCCTTTTTGCGTTAGACTGCGGGTATTTATTACACTAAAAGTTCTGTTTTCGGATAAAAATATTGGCCGTTATACAAATCTGACGCAAACAACATTGCATTGGTCTTTGCTACGAATAATTTGGTTTATTACCTCATGACGAACAGGTTTAATCTAGCGAGGCGTAAATCAACACGAAATTATCTTAAAATTCGGTAAAATTTGTTTAGTTTCACGTTATTGGACACCGTATAAAATTTCTATTTTGTGCTAATTGAAGATTGGAATAAAGATTGAAGTACAAGGTAACACTCTGCCTTTAGTTTAAAAGCTTAAGACGATCCAACTTATACGCTGCATGGAAACATAATCTTGTTTTCAACATGTAAGATCACAACCCCACATCGCAACATGATTCAGGCCCCGTGCAATTTTCTCCGGCCATGTCTGTGGGAATTTTCGTTGGCAGCTTGTAGTGTCAAATCCAGTCATCAAAAAAGGGCTACACATATCCCAACTTCCCCCGAAAAACAAGCTGAATAGGAAAGTGTTATGAGAAGTTCGGTCAAACTTTTATCTGAACTAAGGCGATCTTTTCTCTTCAGCGCACACGCGCGGCTATAGTGTTTGCCATCGGCACTGACCTTCTGCAGTGCCAGAAATGCTTAGAGCTGGTGATTTCGCTGGTATTCGCCAGTAAAATTATGAAAATAGGGTGATAACCAACAGTACCTCGTTGCGAAGGATGTACCTTACTACAGTACCGTAATTTGTAATGATTTTTGCTGCGTACCGTACTGCCATTCATTGTCAAGAAACGGTACGGTACAAAATAGGTTGTGCGTACCACGTATCTCGTTACGAAGGACGTACCCTACTCGAGTACCTTTTGGTAATTTTGCTGCGTACCGTAATGTTCATCCTCAACCACCTTTTTTATTTGGAAAGTCTTCGTGTGGAATTGTCACTGATATATTTTAAATATGCTATGATCAATTGCAATTGAGGATGTTCACAGTATTTTTTAACCAACAGAGGGATTGAACAACAAATCTGGTTTTTAATTCAACGATCTATCACGTTATATGCTCTTTGCTGCTTTCTAACGGCACAAATTTTGCGCCGCAACCTCTAAACTTAACGTGCCTTGCGCGTGCCGATAGCCTTTGAACGAACGTTCTTGAAAAATTAACTGGCAAGCTCAAATGAGTAACAGTCTGGATGCCCATCTTTGTTGCATAGTGCGGACGTTGTGAAAAGTTTTGTTGGCGGCTTAGCGATGTAGCTAAACTTACAATGCACCGAAAATTTAGTATAACATAACTTGTCAGCCACAATTGTTGTGCCTTGTATTCCTACTTTTACAATACTACCAACGACAGTATTTGGACTAGTGATGTCAACCGCGCCGCGTAAAATTTTAGGCTAAATTTCCGCGTACGGCCGCGTCCAAAAAAACTATCGTTGCCGCGTGGACGCCGCACACCGCACAATTTTCTTTAATTATGAATGTAAGTAAAAATGTAGATGTCAATCGCATAAAGTGGCATCATTTTTGTTGAAGAGTTAGGGACTTGGTGGAAATTTTGGTTACCCTAATGTGACGTGCTTCACACAATTCCATGATTGTTACGTCACGTCTGCGCATGCGCAAACTACAGCGTGGTCTCGCCTTGCGTTCATTTACAGGTTTTTTTCTGGAGCACTGTTGTTGTGTGAGCTAACCTGATTTATAAACTTTTCGCAGCTGTAAATTATGGTGGCGTATGAAAAGATAATACTGAACACTTGGTCAATTGAAGTTCCATCGGCGGTCAACTTGATATTGTGCATAGCTTTCGTGGTAAGCCTTTTTACATGTGCCTCTTGCTGATGTGGCCGGTTTTAATGTAACTATTATTGCAGTATTATCGCAGACGATCGCCTGTGCACATTTGTTTTCTATGCCAGTACATAAGTCTGGTGAGTGTTTATTAATTACGTGCTGTGGCGCCATAGTGCTATTAGTGTTGCATTCACAGCTTTAGCACTGATTGAGTGATCTCTGTGAGCCGTTCTCTCACAATTAAAAAACTGAGTTTGTCTGTGCTCATAAACAGGGTAAGGCCAGAGAGTTTGTCAATTAAAAAACATTTTGTTTCTGAGTGAGTGCAATTGGTGGTTCGAGCGCACCTACGCGGTGAATATCGAAGAAGCGGAGGTGACCTACTACGCAGCCCCAGAAAGTGACCACTTCCTCCTAGAGACTGCCCTACAAAAAACACACAGCATATCTTTTGCCTTAAATGATACGAAGTGTAGTTTTATGCCCGATCCGTCCTGCCTTCTCCCCGCTTGATATTCTCTCAGGGATCCAAAAACTACCACCATTGGTCAATGGATTTCTCCCCCATTCTGGTGCAACATTCATTTTTACAGAGCAACAGAGATGGTCAGTCTAGCTACACTGACTTTCCCATTCAAACTGTTGTAATCAAAAAGGCTTAGTAATCCGACCTTAGAAGTCCACACTAAGCAGTAAAGATGGTCCCGCCACCCAGGTTTTACCCTTCAGGTTGATGCATCATAGTACGTTTCTTAAGCCATCCTTAGAAGTTCACACTGAGCAGTAAAGATAGTCAGTCCGGCGTCAAAACTTCCCCCTTCAGACTATACCAAGAAACGTACACAAATTTTGAGTTGGTCAATCTCGCTGTAATAGGAAGTAAGTGTTTAATTTTTTAAATGCCTATTTTTAAGAATTCGTTAGCTTTGTAGAGTTTTCTAAATCTAATGTGACGGCAAACCTCGCATATTTTTCACCAGGCCTATATTAACTATGACGTTGCAACGCAGCACATAGAACAGCCAGCAATCGTTACGAATCGAAATTGACAGTACGCTTCAGGGGAGTTTTTTTAACTATGGCGATGTGGTAAATCTGGCTCATGTGAAAATTAACACATAGCTGAAAATTAACACATGTTACTTATCAAGGACCTTTCGCCCACGGATGCCAATGGTTTAACAGCAGATCTAGGGTCGAGACTAAGCCGCCATCGACAGCATTTTCTGCAAAAATGCTCTGCTTTGGAATTTATGTACAACTTCCCAAACCAACCTATACTAAATAGTATTCTCACTGTATGATGTATACAGATGTCAATAATGATCCACTTGATGGTGCAATGTATCTGCACTTACTTTCCGCACTGTTTACCGGCGTCGATTCCATGGGTTGAACAACCTGGTGTTTTGCTGTGCAGCACGACAGGAGTCGGGAGATTGCCCTCCTGAGAAATCCACGCCTTCGAGAACGATCATGTTTGGCAGCGTGGAATTGATCTGCTGCTGCATCTGAGGATATTACGATTGTATAAAATACATCTGTAAACCAATTAATAAGTGTTTAAAACAGCTCACGTAGTTGCACCTTAATTCGCCTGTAACAAACCAAAAACAATGTAAAGACTTGAAGACGGCGAAACTTATAAATGGTCCTTAAATATCCAACAACGCCCTAAAATTCCACCTGGGAAAACGCAAGTTTCCGCTTCATCGGCGCCATCAGTGGAACAATCAACGGACATTAAAAAATTAAGCAGTTGTGGGTAAATTATCTATCTATCTCTATAGTTACATGTGTTTGAAACACATTTTCCAGTATTAATCGTATTGTTTTTGCATGACGCAAACATTTCCATATTTTTGTTGATTTAAAACAAGCTTCTTGGTTATTTCTTATTTCATGCAAAACCTTTTTTCTTACAACTTTGCAGTAAACGGACTTACTTTTGAATTCATTTTTGTAACATTTTAAAAAATTATGCGTAAAACCATCAAAACATTCTTTTATGGCGCTTATACAGGTGTCGCATCCGTGGTTTGCGCGTGACGTCGTGCTTGTTACTACCGATCGCTTCTGCTTCTGTCGCTCAACCCTTGGTGCTGTCTGCCTGTCTGGAGACTAGCTTGATGCAAGAACCGTTTCCGAGAGTCTTGTATTATCGTTTCCGATTCGGAACGAAGGAACGCATTCCATTGGGTTGGAATGATTCCGGTTGGAACCGAAATACGAAAACGACCAAGAAGAAATGGAATGGAATAGAATGCATTGAATTGAATGATCGTGTGTCACAACGTACGTGCATGCATATATAGTGGTAAAGTGACAATGACGTATCAAGGTGTTAAACATGATGCCATCGAGTGACGACAAGTTGAAGCGATGAAATACGGAGGTATGATATAAAACACACAGGTAGACGTAGAACTTTGTTAAAAGTATTTCATAGGGTATTAATGTTTAAGGTAGATATATGACTAAGCCAACACTACAAAATGAAAAAAATAAAAACACGCATTATACCATTTTGCCTTGAACAATACGAAGTGCAGTTTTGTGCTCAATCAGTCCTGCCTCCTATTTTGCAATCAGGAAGGAGGCCCTTTCCGGGAATTAGCAGCACGGACCATTGGACATCTCCCCCTGTTCTGGTACCAACAGCAATATTCATCATTAGGGGTCGGCACAGAGCATCAGAGATGGTCAGTCTAGTTTTTGCCAGACTTGTGTCAAAGTTCGTGCAAAATGTGAATTGCGACGCAGGTCCACATTTTCACAAAAGCCACAGGAGTTTCTATAGTTGCAAACTTTTCACACATGCAATGTAATTCAAAATTACCTTAACGTACATCAAATACCACAAACATGTGTAGCAAAGGATTTACCGGAATAAAATTGCTGTGAAACACATGGTCAACGGAAGATAATTATTAGATAAAGCACTATTGGAAAATATAAGCAGGCCATTAGCCACAAATGTGTAATAAACTACAGCATGGCAATATTATTAACTGACCGGCGACCCTGCAGGGACTCGGTGTTTTACTTGCGGATCAGTCAACACAAAGTCTTAATTTTAAACATTATTTACCCCTGAAATATCATTTTGAGCAAGTTAGCAAAGACAACAGAAAACATGTCTAACTCTGCCACGTTATAGACCAGTATTTCCCAAACGGGGTACCGCGATCAATTTGCTTGAACTGTTTTTTATTAGGTAAAGTATTACCTGGTATGACGGTGGATAACGCCTGCAAAAATAGACTGACTTGATTGATGTATATACTTCATGACTAACATGCAAAATGACAGTTTGTTTTACATTGCTGTGTTTGAAATTGCCATGTAAGCCGCTACGGGCGCCGCGATTCATACGTCTCAGCAAAGGGGTGCTGCGAAACAAAACAGGTTCGGAACCACTGTTATAGACAGTGATGGCCTTCGATTTACAGGCAGAGTTACCATGTGTAGAAAGGCAAAATTCCGGGCAGTCACAAATAATGAAACAACAAACAGGCGCAGGAAGAAATTGCTACGCCAGAGAACAAAGTAAACAGAAAAATGTACTTTAAAAATTGTAAAATTACTGTAGCCTAGAAGCAGCCAAAGCCTATAAAAAATCCTATCTTCACAGCACTTGTATATTGTTTCAAATTAAACATGCATGCTAAATTTCCAAGCATTTTTTTTTAATTTTCAGACACAGATTTTAAAAACAAACTTCCGCAGACATGTCCGGAAAAATCCGAATGAAGGGCAACCCTTGCATAATGGGTATTGTTACTACAATTACATGCCAGGTTGCAATATAAACAGTGGCGGGAAAGTGAACATGGAGATGTAACTATGACGATTTTGCTTGCAAAAATACATTTAAATGCAACATGCATTAGTGCAAAGAACTTTTCTGATCTCCTCCAAGCAATTTTTTGTTGGCAAACAGATCATGTTTGCATAGTAAGGATTGTATCTATGACCGAAACACATATAGTCGTTTGTGTACTCCTTACCAAATATAGCACTCAAATGCGTTAATAATGTTTGCTGATGCTCATTTAAAAAAGCACCAAGATATTTAACGTAAATGCTGCTGCTGTGCAAACCGAATCTGATCTTTGTAATGTCGCTGGAAAAATAACCGCAAACAGACCAATACCTACAGCGCTAACAGCGGCTGGAATCCAAAAGCCATTAATTTGACCTCAACAGTAATGTGTATGTTTTGTTTAAAAGGTTTTTACATTGTTGACCTAAAGCAAAAAAAGAGGACAAAATTGTTCGAAGTAAAATCCGGTCTGGAACTGACACACGTGAAAGCTAATCGATTCTTCAAACTTATTGGATTATGGTTTGAACGCCACGGCACTTTTTGATACAAAGCAAAATTGCGGTTTTGGAAAAGTCGCCAACTTAAGTCGGTATTTTTTATTTTGTCTCTGTGTTTGCCAGGAACATGTCAGAAGTTGGTTGAAGGAAACAATAAATCGACACTGAAGCAACCCTGTTTTCAAATGCCGCGCAGTAAAGGTAAGCAAACAAGACCAGGTTGGGATTGATTGTCTCGGGCCTGCAGATAGCGGCCAGCGGCGTCGCAAGACGAGAATTGTTTGTTATTAAGCGTAGGTGCGAAACTGACCTTTTATCAAACCTTGATTCCCTCTCCACGGGCACATCCTGTGCGCTAGGCAGCAACCAGCAGCCGATAAAGAGCGCGCGTCCATTAATTAATTAACTACAGATGGGAGCAAGGCGCCTGGTTGAGTAAATATTTGACATCTGCATGTGAGGGCAGAGACAGACTGAAAAAGGGTCAACCTGTACATTAACTCCTAGGTTACAGATAGAATCTCAGTGACAACGAGCCTTCTGATTAGACTACGATACAACTTACGTATATTTGCAGTGGACAAGTTAAAGTGCCTATAAGACAGCAATGCAAAGTGTGAAGGTTTAGTGTAATGTGGCAAACCGACAAACGTCCTCCAACAGGCGAAAAATCTCAGCATGTTGTTTTTGATGTATTGTTCGGTGTCCGTCGGACTTTTATCAAAAGTCGATTTCCCTTGCCCAGTCGTCGGGCAGAAAAGGAAAAAGGGGGCAGTTTGTAGACCTTCCACGCTCGCCGCTCAATCTACTGGCATTGCCATCGGGAAAGGCGCACCACGCTGGTTGTGATTGTGCGTCTTGTGCAAAGGGAAGAGTTGTTATTGTTGGACAGTGTATAGTTTACGTGGGAAGGAAGTTGGCGGTCGTAAAGAGGAAAGAGAGCGTCAGGACAGCAATAAATATTAAAGGAGGAAACACTTTTTATTATTCATGTGTTGATAACGCGCTATTAAGTTTGCTTTTTTACCTGACTAGTTTGTATGTAATTCAACATAAAAGATGTAAAAACTAGGAACACCGAATTTCATTTTAGAAATATAACTAGGATATGTATGCATGCCAACAGATAATGACAGGAGTTGCTGCATCAAAACATAGACGTTTTGCGAATGCTTTGTGGCATTTATTTATTTTTTTATTCAAGAAAGTTACAGCTCTCTAGTTTCGAAGTTACGAAGAAAAACTGGACTTTGTAGCCATGTTTTTACAACAAAAGAGAATCTTCTATTTGTTTGTGCGCATTTAACGCAATCAATGTTTTCTCCACACACACAGTGCACTAGTTTTTTCGTTTCGCTGCAAATGAACGCGTTTGTCTGACCTAACCCGAAGAGATCAAGGCTACGTACACAAAGGGTGATCCTCATCGCTATTTCCAATCCTTTGAAATGGATTATTATCCCGGCCTATTTCTGGCCATTATCGGATTACTAATTCCACTGACGATGGCGGCTGAAGGTATGGAACTGACACAAATTTCCCCCTCCAGAACTCTTAAAATTTTATTAGTAGTAGGTCATGAAAATAGGATACCTAACAGGCAAAAAAGTTATAGCGTAAATAAATCGAATTTGCTGGGTCTAAAAACAATGCGAAGTACCTCAAGTTTAAAAGGTTGTAAAGTGACATTTGCGTGGGATGGTTGTTTCATAAGTTTGTATCATGATGATCACAAATAATTCATGACTATCTGGTTCGATCATCGATTACGCTGTCAGCACTATTACATATCACATATGGATGTCTAGCGTTAAATTGCGGTGACACGAATTTGTTTTTCGCGCAGAAACCTTGTTGGACACAAGAAACTACACCACTGACCTCGGATGGCCAACGTCAAGCAGCGGGGTAACATACCGCTACTTATTTTTACTAGGCCACTATTACAGCTAGCGACAAAACCTTAACTGACAGGTACTGACAGGTACACCGCCATGGTGGCCGAATACAATTATCGTCATTAAAGCAAGTTTAATCAACCTGACTTGTGCTGGAGGCGTGTTCGTTTTCCTGTGGCACGCTTTTGCGCAGTTGTCGGCCTCTCATGCCCCTGAAAGGCATCCAACTGTGCGTTTGAAGGCACACTGCCTTCTGATCGTGAAAGCATTGTTTGTGCGGATGGCAAGGTGATACAATCGCATGACTAAGCGAGATTTCTATCGAGTGCAGCATGCTGGGTATCCCGTGTTGGGCGCATCGACCACATAAAAGGCACCGACTGTATTTCAAAGGCGGGAAACAAACTTTGAAACGAAACAAAAACCGCCATTCGCAACTTTTTGATCGCTACTTCGGGGCGCATTTACTTAGTATTTTCGTCACACAACAACATAAATAATAGCGCTCTCAAAATATGGTGCGCGACACTGCTAGTACACATCAGACTTTAATTACATCATGTCTACAAGTAATTGACATATACCCTTAGTGTGGGAACATACAATATACACGCGTATACCTGCGTGCGAAGTCCAATGTCACACAACCGTCGTCTTGTTTCCAAGGTAATTGCCACATGGGTCGAATATTTGTTGAGCCACGCATTGAATAGGTTGTGTGCGAGACAGGGCAAGCTCGGCTATACAGGTAGCATCCGGTTGTCGCACGCCCGCACACCAGCCCTGTTTTCAATTGCGACGAAAAGATCACGCCCAGTGCCCGTGAATAGCAAGAAATTCCGAGGGCACGACACAGGAGCGACAGTTATGCTTTCCACGACATACGGCGGCTTATTGTGCGGTATTGATGCTGGCCTCGGCAGCTGCTCGACCCACCAGCTTCTATTGAAGCGCAGACAATTACCAATTTCAGTCCAAGTGTTGTCAAAATCTCAATCGTCAGGCGTGTTTCAAGTTTACGCAGAAATTCAATGTATCTTTCGTGAATGGGTTTGTCCATTACGCCATGTAATCCGATTACTTTAGGGTCACTAATTGAATCCACGCGTATCTTGTGGTTATTGCACCTAATAACCGGCAATTAAAGCTCAAATACGCTTTGCGCCGCTTATATCCGCAATTTACCGAATCATGTTTGCAGTATTTTCATAAAGCCGCTTTCTAACAAATTGATGAACGCTGTCTCCTGTCAGACTAGGCCGCTCGATTTGTTTTTGAAACTAAAAGCTTTTATGGTTTATACAGTGGACAGAAACGAGCAATCACGACGAGAACGGGGCACTTTTAAGAACGTTTCAAGTTTGCAGAATCCGTTCACCCGACCAGAACAACTGGTTCCGAACACCTTACATTGAAGTCGGCAACGTGGAAAGAGTTTACATTGAAATTCGATTTACCACCAGGTTTGTCTTTGACGGCGAAAGTTTATAAATCAGACGAACATACTGCGACATGTTGCACTTTATACGCAGATCATGTGAAGGAATCAAAGGCATCTTATCGTGCAAAGAAACGTTCAATCTGTATTACTTACCCTCGGAGGGCAAGGATAGTCTAAGAGCTTCGCACATGGACGACACAACATACACCAAGGTAAGCACACAGTGGCAAACGCACATCCTTGATCCCTCGCACACCCGATCTAAACAGGATCATTCATTTCCTCCGAATTACGTTGTTTACATATCGGTTGTGTGGCTTGTTTAGGTGGACACCATTGCAGCCGACGAACGATTTAAGCCGGACACAATCAAGACCAACACGGAAACTCGCATCATCACTCCACTGAGGACAAGAGGTCTCTACGTAGCATTTCAGGTAAATCCGGGAACCAGACATTACTTAATAATTTCCGTATTTATAACCGCGCGCCTTGAGAGCTCATTGTTGAAATTCCAACTGTTAAAAACTTTGATTGTTTTTTATTTTGTAGGATACCGGAGCCTGTATGACAATCATGCACGTAAGGATTTACTACAAAACTTGCAAGGAAATACTGAAGGGTCTTGCGCTGTTTCCAGTCACGGTAGGAGGTCCAGATCTTACTTCGTTGGTGGATGTTTCTGGAACTTGTGTTGCAAATGCCGAACGAATGGCCAACGCACCAGGTAACGAGGCTGCAATGACATAGGTTTTTACTGATTTCGAAACAATACTCCGCAAAAATGATAACGATTGGTTCTGCATGATTAGTTATTACCAGCAGTACATCGCAAACGGCCACCTGTTCCCAGGCGCAAACCCGAGACCTGTTTGCAAATTGGCGTTTAAAATATGTCAGTTGTGTAATGGACGGGGTTTGCCTTGACGGGAATGCTGATTGAACCCAAGCTGCATTGCTACACACAACTGGCCAGCAGGCGCTTGCTCTTAATTCCTAACTACCTTTGAGAATTTGCTCGGTCCCTTAGGGAACGCATCATCACTCGCGATGGGATATAGACCAATCTGTTGTCATATGTCAGACACCGCGACCCTGCAGCAGATAGTAAACTACAATGGATTATTATTAGGTGCGCGCCCACAGGCCAGCGAGATGGCTTACGATAAAATCTAAGCATAGCTGAGTGTGGGCTACTTTGCGTGCTACATTGGGGCATTAAAGTTTAATGACTACATGGTTGCGTCATGTATGTCTTGAATGCCATAGGCAAATTAATTAATTTTATCCTATGTTTTCTTGCTGCAGCTCCTAGTCTACATTGCAACGGTGCTGGACAGTGGCAAGTACCAACAGGAGGAGTTTGTCAGTGCGTCGCCGGTTTTCAGCCGAACGAGGAGCTGACCGAATGTAACGGTGAGTATTTGTGTACACGAAGGTTGTTATTCCAGCAGGTCTGCCACAGGTGCAGCGCATATTAATCGATTTAACTATGCGGCTGCACTCTCCCTTAACTACAACACAGTCGCGTTGGCACACATTTCCTATTATCTTGTCAATACCCATCAGCCAAAAATTGGTGCGATTGATCGCCTCGTGCCGAGTTGACTGAATCCTGTTGGATTATATCCATGCGCTTTTGAAAGGGGGCGGCATGCTTCGTGCTATCTTCAGCCTTGTTTGGATTAGACAGATGGCTGCGAAAACTCGTACGGACGTGCCAATAACCGTCACAGGAGCAGCGGCAAAAATGTGGCTAGTTAAAAATCGCGGCAACGTGCATATTACAGATGCTGCGCATATTCCCGCGCTTGTCGGGTCGTAGAATCGGTGCATAGTCCCTTGGTCATCGATCAAATTCGGGCGTGCAGTCAGTGTCGTGAACTTTATCATTTTGTTGCTTCACCGAGGGCGAACGGAAACACTACGCCAGTAACAAAGGGCAAACATTGCCCGACGAGCGGTTCCAGTGATTAGAAGGATATGAATTCTCGTGTTGCCACTGATTCGCGTTTTCCTGTCAACTGCGGGCAGTTGAAAAATGACTTTGTTTCGAACGGCGGGATACTTGTTTGAATGGTTGCCTACTGCGCGTCGATATTTTGCACGAGCCGTAGCGAGTATCAGATAATATTCGACGTCTCGCTCACAATGTGAAGCGCTGACATATTTCCTTGCAAAATGAATTCCTAATGCGTATGTAATTGGTTCTGGAGTGGGCTCGAGTCCCCGCGGGAAGTGCTCGAGTCGCAATTTAACGCAGCCCGATTTGCCGATGCCACCTTTTTGCCATATGTAAGTGAGAGTCGAAGGCGCGCCAATCGGTCAATATTAAGTGGAATAAAAAGCTTCCCTGAAATCGATAAAAGATTGACGATCAGGAGCTACCGTGGTTAAAAGCAAGTTCTGACAGAAATTTCGCTAAACTGCAAGAAGCAGTTTTGCATCATAACAGCGTTTAATACGTTGCGTTGAAGAAGTACTATTTGCGGAGACTTTTAAATACAACAGCCTTAGGAGCTGAGGAGGCAATAACTATTGTCGCTTTACCCAACTTTCCCGTGTGGCTCTTCAAGAGTAACTGAAACAACAGTCTGGCACTCCTGGCTTCGAGATCTGAAGGCCCCCGAGGATTAATATTTGCCACTTGGTTGACCCTTGTGAAGTCGAAACTCGCGTCTCATAAACTAATGTTTCATCAGCCCCGCACTTACTGTAAGACTCTCAACCTAGAAAAGCAGACTTTATTTGAAGTTTCGGGTTCAGTCAGAACGCATAGTTACTTAGAAAACACAAGGCACTGCCAAATACTGAAAGGCAACAAAATAGGGAATTTATCTTGCGCAGTTGTCCAGGAATGATGTCAATGAAATTGCGTGTATTAAAGGAGCTGTGGTAACAATAAATTTCAACCGTTGTTGGAATTCACCCACTTTAGACGCCAAGCTTTGCCATCTGGTTCTCACCAAAGCATTCACGACGTCGCTGTTTTCGTATACTATCCCAGGGTGTACACAAAAGGGCGTCACATTAGCGTTACACGTATATCATCCGGTAACATTAGCTGCGTCCAATAAACTTCGCTACACGCTTACATGTTTCGACTCAATAGAGCAATTGTAACGTGATCCGTCCAAATGGGAGAATAATAGGTCCTGACCCACGGTAGAGGCATGTTACCAAAGTTTACTAAAGCCAGGCCGATTCTTCTTACGCCCTCAGTTGGGAGCCGAAGTGGCGGTTCGGGTTGCGCATTTGTTAAGCCCCAATCCGCCCCTTTGCTTTCACAGACGCAAAAACGTTTACAATTTGCCACTGATATGTTTTCGGTGGCGCGGCTCGCATGCTTTGCGCGTTACTCGATCCGTGGGTAATTAGATATTCGATTCGCCAATTTTCGCGGTTTGTGAAAGGATTTCTATTGTTTGCTGTCGAGAGTGTGCATCGTAATTAAGCTGCTGCTCATCCGCTGGGTGCTTCTGAATGCTCTGATTGGGTGTCACTGGAAAGTAATTTAAAAATCATCCATTTGTAAAAAGTTAAAGCGTGACCCTAATATTGAACATTCGGATAAACATGTTCTTTACATACTTAACATTGAAATGTTTTCTTAAACATGGGTTCATAACTCTTTGTGCGTATCCGTTTTATAAGTCACCAACATCGATTTTAACGGTAATATTTTAGCAACGCTCCTGAGAACATCGACCTCGATTTTAGCCCGACAAAGTGATGACTCCTTAAGTTTGGCGATTGTTGCTTGCGACATCTTAAGTAAGCGCTTTGTTTAAAATGATGGATCGACTGTATGATGTTTTCACGGCGGGGGAAGATGTCGTTCCTATAATGCTCGCTTTAAGCCGCGAATACATAATGTCGACTATCGATGTGGATGATGTCTATACTATTGTCGAAGAGTTTGCGTTCCAGACGTTCTCTAACTTTTGTTGTGAGACAAATTGATGTTGCAAGGCCATGTGAACTCGACGTTGTCCGGGAGAAAACATTCCGATCTTTCGGCAAGTGCAGAGATAACATTATACCCCCAGTGCTTGGCTCCGTAGCAATTTTAACGCGGCTGGGAAATATATGCTTTGGCAATTTTTAGTTCATCGTGTATTGCAAAACCTCTGGGAGGTGTTGTATAGAGTATTGCTAAGTGTTGAATGATTTGTAACTTGTATGTGTCGGGCGGCAATTTTCCGCTTCCACCTAGATTGTGGCGACCATTTTGGTCACTGCATTGTCGCGCAATATTGATTTGGTGATTCACCATTGACACCAAAATAAGACCAAAGTATATCAAAAATGCACTGAAGTTTAACAAGTTTTTGTCTTTAAAATGTTGACCAGCGTTTTTGATCATCCACACCCAGGAAACCAAACAGGCTCAATTTGTGATTCTAATCTTTCGCGGGCACCAATATATAGGGGACGATTGAAAGTCATATCCATTATGTCGGATAGCTTTTCCGTGTGCAAAGTATACAACTGCGTGGATGCGCCGTGTCACATCACTGTATGTGGATGTAAGCGTTAAACGATATCCACACATATTGTGCTGGGTAAAGGCGCCTTGTGATAACCGTTGGATGAGTTATATCGAAACGAAAAGATCAAAGGCAGTTTTTATTCAAAGTAAAGCCTGTTCGTCACCCAATGTCACGTTTGGTATTAGGCCAATACTCTCGTTGGTGAAAGATACACGTAAAATGTGTTGCCGCCATGTACACTCCTGGATATGTTACCAAACAAGGTGTTGAATTATTTACCCACATGTTTCTGCGCACATAGCAACAAGTTGACGTTTTCGCTAAGAATTGAGCTCATGGCGTTCACGTGTTCAAGGCATCAGAGGCCTTTGTTCCACTTCTATTACCTCGCTATTGTGTCCCCTCGCCAAAAACATGTTCTGTGTAGATGTGACTCTTGCTCAATGGTGCGCAATAAGTGAGAAAGTTGCTTTTCTCAGTCTATAACGTCTCGTCATATGTAAATTGATCAGGGTGACTTGGAACAGGCGACATGACTTTTCGCGTTTTGTTATTATTGCGATGAGCGCATGATTGATGTGGTGCTGTCGGTCAGTGATCTGCGACCCTCTTTTGTCCACTCAAGCACTTCCGAAAGCGATTGCAATAAGCATTACCCGGAAGCATATGGTTCGAACTGTTTCGAGTGGTTCTCATCTATCTCGACACTCGCGCATTGCAACATATTTTACAGGGGCAGGGATAGTTTGTTTATGTCCATGTAAGGTAACACGGGTAAATTTCTCACCACGGTGGATTTACCTGGATTTGGCAGGAGACGCGGTTTTTGGTGCACCAACCCTGACTCAGAACAAATTACAAGATATGACTCGTCCGGCGTCTGATGCCATGGGAAAATAACAAACTTTGGATTAAAATATGAGCAACGCTTAAGAATGAATCTAAATGGAACCGCAGGCGTTTTATTATTTCCCCAGACCCTTCTAGCGCGTGACGTAAGTTTTATAAGCGTACACCTGCCTACTCAAGGGACTCGATGCTTTGTATTACGTCACGACTTGAAGGCGAGTACGGGCGTAGGTGGATCTGTAGAATGAGGCCAATGGGACCCAGGCGTCACTCGACATATCTTTTCGCCCCAGTTGTAGCTCCTACAACATCTCCGTTGCTGAAAAAACATTCCGCTTTTTATATGTTTTCCTTTGTATTTGTACACGTTTTGACTGGCAAACCACTTGTACGTGTATACTCCGGGTTATAACTAAAAAGTAGCAGCAATGGCAAGACATAGGGATTTTATGACAATTTGCAAACAAATTTAACCCAAAAATTCACTCTTAAAATCGCGCATCACGGAGTTGTGTTTTTAATGCAAAGATGCTAAATTTTTCCGTCTTTCGGCTCAAGTTGTGTGTTTGCGTTGCGGATTACACGGGGCCAGTCTTATCTCTGGTCATCGTGCGTGCGTGGCCTTGCCAGTGAACCGGTAAACTGCCCTGACACCGACGTTTCCCGCAATAGCAATGCAAATACTCTTCGTTTCCACACCGTTCGCCCCGCTTCTAATGGCACGCAGATAAATAGATTCGCTGTCTGAATAAGTTGACGCTGCACATCGCTACTGGTTTGCTGCTTGCCGTCAGCTGACCTCACCCTAGTACATCAATGCCTAATGTTTCATCTTTATCGGACAAGCCATCTCCGACAAGTTTAACTTGCATTCGACGAGACAGGGTAAAGTCAGACAGGTCTATTTGTTTGTCTTTAGTCCTTAACGCCCCAACCCTCTTGGCAGATTAACCAACGTTTCCTCGGGCAAACCCGCCACATTTCGATCAGCCAACGTTTTGACAATTGGTGCTTAATCTTAATTTTTTCTCTTCGTCTAAATATCTGTGTTGGTTTGCAGAATGCCCGGTTGGCAAATTCAAGTCGGGATCTGGCAACGGTTTATGCAAAGTCTGTCCAAGTAACAGCTTTGCCGTCAGCACAGGATCGCCTGCATGTCGATGCAGCGACGGATTTTTCCGGGCACTGGATGATCGAGCCGATGCGTCTTGCACAAGTATGTAATCCGCACCATATACTAAACCAATTCTATGTCGTCCTTGATGTCTAAGCGAGAATACTCACATATAAACATGTTGCCGAAATTGTGATCGTGTTCATCGTGTATGTAATCCGTCTTTAACCTAGGCGATCAAAGGAGAAACGGCTCGGCGAAACTTTCGGAAAAGCGGTTTGCAAAAGGCATGCTCGTTTTTAATCTAGGCTCGGTGTTCACGGAATTAGTGTTTCCGTACACGTTCCCAGGGTCAAGCACTTGACCTTGACGACTGATCGATACTGCACAAGGCTCGAAAAGTCAGCTTCATCGGTGTATGTGTAGGAATGGTTGATCGAAAGTCGATTGTGTTGCCGTGAAACCCGTCCCTAATGGCAATCAATATCGAGTTAAGGACGTGGCCAGCTGTAATTAATCTCCTTTGTCCTTGTTAAATTGTCATGTCGCGATCCGTGTTTCGACCATTCGCGGCAAATTAGAAAATCGCTCTGGTTAACTTGACCTTGTGCTTAATAACACTGGCGTGACCGTAATATCGTTTCTTGATGCAGAACCACCAAGCAAGCCCATCCTTCTCGAATCGTTGGTCAACAAAACAGAAGTCATATTGACCTGGAATGAACCCGAAGAAAACGGGGGTCGAACTGACATCACATACACGTAAGAAACTATTCTACTTTTCGGTTGATACTTAAATTTCAACTGTGTCTATATTTTACCAATAAATTTAATTTTTCGTACGATAACTGCTGTACAATCCAATAGAAAGCAGACATAATAAGGTGGAATTATTTTTACAGCGTTTCTTGCCATCGGTGCGACCGCACTTTCACTTCATGCGACGTTTGCTTGCGCAATGTGGATTTCTATCCCCGTAAATATCGTCTTACAAACGGGCGCGTCGTCGTTCAAGATCTTTCCCCATTCACGTACTACAAGTTCAAGGTAAGAATTGCTTCAACCAACTTAAACCCTCTCGGCGAGTGCTGTAATAACATTTTTCTGAAGGCTTTGTATATTGTTTAAGGTTTACTCGTTCAATGGCGTTTCAAGTTCAAGCGGACTGGAACCAAAATTTGCGGAAATAACACTCAAGACCAACCAAGCAGGTGTGTATTTTCACTTCTAAAGTGTGTTCGCATTAGCCTCATAAGCCCAAACAGGAGCTGTATTTTCGAGCAAACACATAACTTATGGTACATGTCTGTGATAAAAGTTGCGTTTCATGGACAGTTGCTTTAGATATATTGCCATTTATCTATTTCGTTCAATGTCATTTTTTTCTACTTACATTAGTCAAGTGGGATGTCGTCACTGGACCAGACTGCTGGTGCTTGACACTCTGCCGCATGGCGCCACGTGATTTTAGGGCACCCGCTTTTCGGAATTAAAGTTCACAAAGATAATTGTTTGTCCCGACCAAGTGGGTTTCAATCCTTCTCGGGCAATGAAACTGTGTCGGGCAAATGCGGGCGATTGCTGGATTTGGGCCAACCTTCCCCGCTGTTTTGACCGATATGTTATTTGCTTTGAGGATATGTATATGTCCGGGGATGGGTTTATGGCATGTTTGTCAACCCTACAGGAATTCAGATTATTTGTTTTGGAAGTTTTTTTCAGATGCAAAGATATTTTTGTAGTAAATATTCGAGCGCCTTTGACCACCCAAATTTGGTTTGGACTAATCAATATGTATTTTTACGCAGCGCCATCTCCCGTCCATCGAGTGCGTATAATGTCTGCCACTAGCGGCGAGGTGGAGCTACAGTGGGACCAACCAACCAGTCGCGTTCCTGTGGTCGATTACCAGATTCGCTACTCCAGTGTCCACGATACCCGCACCAACGTCACTGAAGACCTTCATTTCAAACTCACCCACCTTCAACCATCAACATCATATACTGTCCAGGTTTGTCCCTTCAATATCGATTCTATACTCTTGAGGTCACATTTCGTTGTGTTTGCAATATATTTTGAACGAAACTTATGGTGGGGTAGGAATAACAATGCAATTGTAATGTTGTTTTTTTCTGCTTTAGGTTCGTGCTCGCAGCAAGGCCGGTTTCGGTTTATTCGGTCGCAAAACGGCTTTTCGCACCAAACCCAAAGTTCGTGTGACCATCGTTCCAAACCACGAAAATCTTTTGCCACATGCCGACTTCGAAACTCAAACAAACGCGGCAGAAGTGAGTCAGGTGGATGACGAACTGAACACGATTACCAAACCTGTGCCAGATCGCGATCAGTTGATACTCGCCATAGTTGTGACGTGCAGCCTTTTGGCGATCACAATTGGAGTTCTTCTTATTCTTTACGGACGCAGAAGACGATACGCGAAAACTGTCGTCGCAGACTTCGAAAAGTATCCGGGATTTATCAACAGTTCTGGTAAGTTGATTGTCGCTTGTCTAACTTAAAAACTTGGATAAATATTGCACATAAGTTGATTGTCTTATGTTGGATTGTGTTTTTACGTTGGGTTTTTGTGTTCAGTTGACTTGATCAGCACCAAAACATACGTTGATCCAAGCACATACGAAGATCCCTACTCTGCCGTCCAGCAATTTGCAAAAGAAATTGACTACAGATTTGTTAAGATTGAGCAAGTGATTGGAAAAGGTAACTAATTTGTTCAACCCATACTGAGCAACAGCTTGACAATATCTAACAATATCTATAATATCTCACCTTGATGTTTCTGTGTTCAGGTGAATTCGGGGAGGTATGCAAGGGAGTGCTAACGCCATCTTGTCAGTCGGTTGCCATCAAAACCCTCAAAGCTGGTTACAGTAATCAGGAAAAACTTGACTTCCTCAGCGAAGCTTCAATCATGGGACAATTTGAACATCCCAATGTTATAAGACTAGAAGGAGTTGTAACTAGAAGTCGACCGCTGATGATCATTACTGAATTCATGCAACATGGATCACTGGATGATTACCTCAGGGTGAGTGAAATATAGTACAGAAAGTTCTCCAAAACCAAAAGATTAATTTTACAGCAGTATAAAAAAGTTGATTTTATTCTGTACGTTTGTTTACGTAGGGATTTGTTTGTTTACTGATTTAATACTTTATTATTTGGACAGGCAAATCAAGGCAAAATTCCTGTTGAAAAACTGACACAATTTCTTCACAATATTGCCTCCGGAATGAAATATCTTTCTGACATGGGATACGTCCATCGGGATCTGGCCGCTCGTAATGTTCTTGTTGATTCAGATCTCGTTTGCAAAGTATCCGATTTTGGACTAAGTCGAGTGTTGGAAGAAGTTGGTGAAGAGGAAATGGCAATGTACACAACGAGGGTAAGTTTTACAGCATGCGCAATACCTATCATTTTTTGGCAAAATTTAGAATTATAAAAGCAATTTAGAATTTTGATTGTATGTTGTACGAGCTGCGAGCCAACATAATTTTACGCAAACTAACTTTTTTGATATTTCTTTATCTTTAGGGTGGCATGATCCCTATCCGCTGGACGGCGCCAGAGGCAATTACGCAACGCACGTTCAGCTCCTCCAGTGACGTATGGAGTTACGGCATTGTGACGTGGGAAATACTTTCATACGGGGAACGACCTTACTGGGAAATGTCAAACCAAGACGTATGTCGCCTTTAATCTATTTAGGATATTTAATTTTGCTCTGATTTAAACAAAACAACTTTTACAGGTTGTACATTTCGTGGATAGTGGATATCGTCTCCCAGCCCCTTGCTACTGCCCCAGGATTCTTCACTGCATGATGTTGGATTGTTGGAATAGAGATCGTACGCACCGACCAACATTCAAACACTTGGTGTCGCAATTGGACCGTTTTCTGAACGACGGTCTGTGTCTGAACGAAACCATTAACAACAGGTAAATACAAAAGACAATGTTTTGAACCGTTTCGAAAATAATAAAAGAATGTCCCACTTATGTTGATTGCCTTTACCGAGAATTTGTAACAGCTCAAAGGCGCGAAAATAAACAATTTTTATGTTTTTAGGCCTTACAGAGAGCAGGAAGATTGCATCCCAGAAATATTGGACCTTTCATCACTCGGTCAGTGGCTGGAGCAAATGCACCTTCTTCAACATAAACCTGCGATGCTCAGAAGCGGATGTGTAACTGCTGAACAGATTATGCGACTAAGCCTGAGGTATGAAACCAACAAACAAATTTGCACTGCATTACTTTACTCTGATGTGGTCAATTATGTTTCTTGGTCGATTTTAATGATACTCCTTTTGATGCTCAGTAAAATATCTAGCCTGAGTATAGCAGATTGGCAGCAATATAAAACAAATAAAATTAAGTCTCCCAGTTAGCTTTCTTGGTGTTAAACATGTTTATTCTTGTTACAGTGAGCTTGAAATCATGGGTATCGAAGACCCACGTCACATCCAGACTATTCTCCACGAAGCTCAAGTTTTACGCCAGAAGATAGAGGAAGTGAGTAACAGAGGGATTGCTGTGTGAGCTGCTCTGAAATCGACTCATGGAAAGTCGACAAAACCGCCCTTCGACACCCAAGAGGTTTGAGATCTTCGGCCACCGAAACGAGGAAGGACTCTGGTTGAACTTCACGCCACATCACATGTGTGTTACACGATTGCGGCCGGTCCGCATGTTTTTCACTTCACTCTAATGATTTCACTGTGTTTTTGTCATCTGCTTTGCCTAAAGCATCAAAGACAATCTGTTTGAGTTCCTTCTACCACTCACATTACATTTTTGTGTGATTGTTTTTTTCCTTTTTGTGTGAATAATATGATAATGTTTAGACGCCACTCAGTCATGCGGCAGCGTTTGGCTTTCTAGTCGCCGCCTATAATACTGCGACGTCTTAACACTTGCTCGCCCACTGCGCGAAAACCACTTGATAACGAGCTCAAATCCACACACTTCAGTTTAGTTTATCTTTCACTACCAGATAAAGCCTAAACCTGACAAATGTAAATCAACCCTGCGAGGAATATTGATAGGTGTTGCGTAACTACCGCACCATACCTTATGTAACAAGGCAAATTGAAATACATCTATTGGAAGGAGTTACGACCATATATTTTCGCTGCGCATCAGCTTTGTCCTGTATTCTGTTGTTGTTTTAAAGGCCATAGTTGCCTTTGGATGTTGCGAGGTCCCGGTCGACATTTTTACTAAAACAACTTATTTTAAACCTATATTTTGCTTAATAGTATTGCATTGACTATTTCTTTGTTTTACAACGGCGTTATTCTTGTTGTTTGCGTGAAATGAAAGTAAAATATAAAATAAGACATTATCACTGCCCAGTGTGATAAGGTACGGGTCGAAACTAAAAATATTTCAAAAGTTTGGTAGAGGGAATAAGAAATGATGATTACCACTAACAAAGTTTTATTCCAGTCATGTGCATACTATGAGGTTAGAAAATAAATAGGGTATAACAGAAACGTACAGGGTGACAGTGTATCTAAACCCTGGTTGCAAGACTTTTATTTGACAAATAACGAGTTGAAGACCTAGTGTTTGTTAGTTTTTTTCGTAAACTTTGGACGAAATTCCACTGAACGAATCAAACTATCTGGCGCTGGTTGCGATACATAATTGTGATAATGTTTGCGTGTTAAGGTAAAAATGCAAAAAATTTATTGCTTTGCCTAAGACTGAATCAGGCCGTAAGGGAATTTTTGTTCCGTGTGTTGGCTAGCTACCCAACGCTATGACGCGAAACCCATTGTTTTCTGGAGCGACAATGCCGATGTGAAACAGGTTAAGACACGTGTTCAACCATGATCACACACTATTTTTACCTTTTTTTATAAAGCAATCTTTACTGTTCCTCGGTGGCCCTCTTGTTTCGGGTGCCCAGGACATATTTTTCCTTTCTGTTTACGGATTCTTCAACAAATCCATGTTTAATTATGTTTCATTGTGGTAAGTTCACCATTGTAGCACGGTAAATTTATGATTCATCTAAACAGATGGTACCTCGTTTAGTTTTCACACCTCGGCTGTGATGTAGCTTTTCCTGAATGGAAACGGAAGAAACAATAGTCAGCAGCACACAAAGAGAAGGGAAGTTGTAAAACGTGGGCGTGATTCGCCAGTTTAACCAGGTTGCCTATATGACAGATTTCGTCAGTCAGCTTGTCTCGCAGAAAGGGGCCATTGGACGGTTGGACGGTCCGATTGTATTGCGATTGTCATTGGCAGAACGTGCGCAGATTACCGCGGATTAAAAGAGCAAGTAGATTAAGCTGTCGTTGTCACGGAGATGTGGGTCGCACAAACAGGAAGCCTGCAGTTTGGTTTTCCCGGGTCTGTGTTAATTCTCACCACACCTGTGATGCGACAGCGCCCGCCCGGCGTCGCACACAAACATGTCAAGTGATATTAAAGCGTGTTTTGAAAACTACTTGCATCACAGTTTTGCGTCATTCACCGGGATTGGATTGCTACAAGAATGGCTGGTGGCTTCGATCCTTTCCAGTTAGTGCAGTGTAGTGTATTGCAGGTGGTTGCAGTTTTTAACAATGATCTCCAATAATTAAAACAAGCACTGATAAGTTTATGTAGCGTTTTTTGCCGCTAAAAGAAATGTTGCGTGTAATTACGCAAGAGGTGAAAAAATTAAAGAATCAGTGGAATAGTTTCGAGTTGTATTCCTTACCAACCAATAAAACATTTCGCCGGATAAAAAACATCGGAATATCAGTGAGAGATTTGGCGTGACCGAGAGAGCGTTGACGAAAAAGGCAAATTTGCCCAAGGAGAAGATGTTTCTATTGTGCGCTTTGTACTTAGTGGACCACTTGCAATGTCCCGCGTTGCCAGCATCAGCAAGACGAGGTTTATGTTTTATGGTCATTTATTCATTCCGTGTTCAGCGAACGTCAATTGTATGCGCAGTGGTCATTAGCCTTAAGTCTGCGACAGTTTGAGTCGATTCAATATTTGAACAGACTGAAATAGAATACAATGCCTTTGTTGTTGGTTGAAGTATTTGTGAGTTCAGTTCGAATCGCTGAAGAGGGAAGATAAACTTTCAGGGGTAAAACAACAGAGAAAGCTAGACAATAATTAACATGCACGCGAAATGGCGCAACTAACCCTATATGTATTTCAACAGGGCTGCAGACAGAAATCTGTCGCCGTCCGAGTAAAACATCACTGAGTAAACGAATGCTGCAAATAGAGTAGGCGTGAATAAACTGACAGAAAGGCGCCAAGGTCAAGATCTCTCAACAGTGGAAGTAACTTGCTTTGAAGGATATTATATGAATTGGACTCTGTGATATATATTTTGCGTAATGTCATCCGAGAGAAGACATTCTATGGTCAGTCTACGGAATGCGATTGCTTTGTGGCTGCTGGCGGCGATTGTGAAGTTAACAAGCGGAAAAGAAGGTTAGTGCTTCGGGACCGGTTTTGTCCACAACTACTTTGTCATTTATTTTCACGCAAATCGTTTTTAGATAAGAGGCAAACTTGGAAATCGAGCACAGTTTCCTGATCAGGCCTCTTAATTAGCGTTTCCAGTCAGGCCACTTCGTCAAACTTAATGAACGCAACTGTTAAAAGCCAGTTTAATCCGACGGCGCTGCATTCTGCGATCCGGTAATAATCAGGCGTTTGCGGAAAGTTCAATTATCACAAGACTTCGCAGATGTATGTGAAAATCCCGCCTACCGACGGTGCGCGTTATGGACGTGGGAGCATTTCTCTTAATCCCCTGGCCTAAAATGTTTTAGTTCGAAAGTGTTGGACGTGTCTGAGTGTCGGGTTTGTGTTTGTGAGACATAAACAAAACAGTTAGTCATTTGGTACAGGCCAAAGAATTTTGTTCCTAATTCCAATGAACTCACCTACGTCGTAGACTTGGTGTAAACTATGTATTTTTGTTTAAAGGCGTTCATCCAAAACGCACTGCGGCCTTGTGTATGGTGTTGTGTGTGGCGAATTAACCTAATCATAAACGCTGATCTTTTCATCAAACAAGCCAAGCATAAATCCTAACAGTCATCATCCCTCTAATGAAAGCATGAGGCGAAAAAAACGGAAACCTCAGGTTTAACGCGCGCGCCGCCTGATGAATCACCTGGTGTGCACAATAATCGCAAAAACACTTCCCTACTACCGATTGTGTGGGGACGGTGACCTGGCATCTCCCGGTCGGATGGACACGGTGTCAGATTACGTGCGACCATACGACCCCCGCACCCGTCTGCATATTTAGTCAATGCAAGACAAAAAAATTGTAGGAAGTGATTTTCCTCTCACCCGTATGACAAGCACAACTTCTGAGCAGGTTTATGCTTGGGGCAAAACGCAGTTGGACACTATTTTGTGATAAAATGTTTATCGGCTCTTTGCTAAAGTATCACAACACAATTGGCTGACTAAAGTAGGCACCAACATTTAAGGGGGATATTTATTGCAAGAACTTGTGTTTTGTTGTTTTTGATCAACTTCGGAAAAGTCACCTTTTTCACTATTTGCTGTAAATTCTTACGCTTTTCATGTCCATATTTAGCTTGCGCCCGACCTAATCATGTGCGATTCTATGTGTGACCGGGTCATGTGCCGATACCTCGGTATAGTTCAACCCACGCGATTAAAGCTAAACACCGTAAACTTGAGCTCAATTTTTATCGCCAGCTTACCCCAATTAGTCTCTTATGCTGAATTGGCGTCGGGCGTTCCATGCGCGTCAAGCCGGCACCAGCGCATAAAACAGCGCGATTTACGATTGCAATTACTGCAGTATCGCCAGCTATCCAACAAGATACAGCGATATACAAGCTCATTCGTGGTTTTTCGAACTACCCAATACGATACGAAAACAAGATATGAATTGCCGTGAACGGTGCTTTGTAGTTTCACCTGCGTCTTCACGGGATTGTTTCTGGCCGAGTTTCGTTCATTTTACGACGTGTTCCGTTGTATTTGCTAATGGGCTGGCTCGTCAAAGTTTGGGCAGACGACGCCGAATTTGCGACGCGACTGGGGTCAGTACGACGCCTTCTCACACAAAGCAACACTTGTAGTGTTTACCAATACCCTCGAGTTTCGAACAGCGCGGCTTAGTTCCTCTGTGATGAAAGCAGTTGTTTGCTCTTCGCGCGCAATCCCTGTGAGATATCAACGGAAAGTAATTTTCTTGCAAGTCATTTAAATTCAAGTATGCGCTGTTTGTAGAAGGATTTTTTTTTGCTTGTCAATTATGCAATGTTTTAAATCCAAAACCATTTCTGGTTCCTTCGCTTGACGTTGGGCTAACATTTTAAACGATAAACCAATAAAAACTTGAACGATACAGAATAAAACCACACCACAAGTATTCCGATTTTGAACTAAGTGGATACGGGCGACAGGGCAAAGTGCCTGAACACTTTAACTTCCCGATTAAAATTACTCGATCATTAATCGTCCCGTTATTGCCGAATAGGGAAAGGTTTTGTTCGCTTAAATTTTCATCTTGGATTAGACTTCCACCGCGGCACAGCAACGTCAAAATTTACGGATAAAACCCGTTCTTTCGGCCCATAGGAAGATGGATAATGGCGGGGCATTTGCAACACACAATGCCACAGATTTTTCCAGCCGCACGCGCTACACCGGCCGATTCGAATTCAGTAACAGCGATATTTTATAACGAGGTAAATTACAGTCGTCTGCGCTTAGAACATCCTGCCGGCCGCAACATCAATTTCGTTGATGACAGGGTGTCTCTCGTACACCTTCCAACACGTCATACCCTCGGGCGGATCGGCAAGCTGGCACTCGTGGAGTTGTATGTGTCGCATCGACTACAATAGCAACTCGCAGATAGCTATCTCCCAGCAGGTTGAGATGAAAACTTCACCGCCTACAAAAAAACGACCGACACAGGTGCTCAGGAAGTCCCATTCAGACATTTCGTATTTATGATTATTTCCATCCGAACCCTAGTTGAGTTAAATACGTCATAGGCTGGCTTAAATAAACCTTTAAACGTCACATAGGCCTTGCGTTTCATGTGTATTGAGCAATTTGGCGATTAACAAGTTTGCGCACTGTGTAGATTTAGGCTTAATCCTCGTTTGTTGAAACAAACTGAACTATTGTTCAAGACCCAATAAACTGCCGCTTTGCTCCCAGGAGGTAGCTTCCGGTGGCGAACAGGCGCCATCCAACCTTTACGTTTGATGCGGTCTGTAAGTTATTATGTGCCGACCTTTCCTGCATCAATAATTGATTTGACAATTTGTGACCCAATTTAAGGCGCCTGGGCTGGTTCGAAGCTAATAAAGTCGTCATTAAACACACAGCATGCCAAATATTGTCTGCTCTCCACAAATATTTCACATACACCATAAAAAACGTCTATGCTACAACTCAGTTCCCAGGGTTTAAAATTTAAAAAAATGCTTGGCGTGCTTTGGCACTTTGGGGAGAAGCTAGTTGGGATCAAGTGCTAGCGAAACTTTATATGGTACACCTGCCGCACCAAGTGTGTATATCCGCTTGGTGGATGCCGTTCACTTGTTGTCCGACTGCACTGATTGTGCGGACCACCTTACTGATTGACATCCCCATGTTGCATTGGATACAGTTGGCCGCCTGGCTTGAATTTGCAAACCCTTTTAGTGTAGTGTAATACGACTAAGCACAGCGCCACAATCAAAATTTTTTCAGCACGCAGGGATAAACTAGAGCACACATCGGCAATTACAAACAAAATCACAGTATAATCACCAGCGTTTTTAGCGAGTTAATTTAATTTTCGCGTCTCAGCTTCGCGCCTGCGTGACGTTGTTTGGTCTTGCTTCTTTGCACAACACTGGTGAGGTTCACTACGAATATCCTGTGTCAAAATAATTCAATATTGGTTGATATTGGAAGTCACCGCCGTAATATATGTTTGACCACTTTGGTATTTTGCTTTTCGTTGGACCCGGAACACTTGTTGTTTCAGGTTATCGTCAATCTTTGATTTGTGTAACAAGTCAATGACTCACTGAAGCGATAGAGCTTGCCAGTGCGGGTACTTCGGTGAAAGTAGACACACACGACTTTTCAATTATATGTCACAGACTAAACAAACGAATTTAACAAAACCTCTTAGCTATTGACCGTCGCATTTCGCAGCGTGAGTTTGTCCTTTATCTAGCGACAATTATCATTTATCAAGGGCGTAAACTGTACCTACTCTGTGTAGATACTGTTGCACTTCACCATTAGATTGTTAGGTTGCGACTTTTGTTTGGTTTGTATGTCAGCGGTATCAAGTCAGCAAACTTTCAAAATTCTTTGCAGTGTGCAAATGCGTGTTTTAAGCGCCTTTGATCTTTGATTGATCGCACTTATTTAACAGTTGGTCTCCTTTCAGTATTGCCACAACAATTTTTTGAGTTTGCCAAGCAAATACGCGAGCCCGAAGCGAAATTCTTGCAGTTGTGTAATTTGTGGACAAAGGCATTAGAAACCTGCATGTGAATTCAAACTAACTTTCATTCTGTTGTTCACAGCTATCCTGTTGGACACGAGAACAGCGCTATCCGACTTGGGTTGGACGATGTCACCAGGATCAGAGGTGAGCAAAAGGAAATAATGAATCTGCGATTTTTTCTAAAAAAACGTTTGCTTAAAATTAGGCAGCAAAGTTGTTTAAGAGCACCGAACCTGGCAAACAAAAATATCTCTAGGCCTATTGCAGTCCGATCTATCTTCACAGCTGCCACGCCGCTGCTTATATTTCCACGTAAATCCCGTAAAAGGGTTTTCGAGCACAGCGCCGCGAGCTCACGCTTCTCGGCCAAATGAGCGGTTCTGCTTCGTTGCAAGAACGGTTTCCTTTGTTGTGACGCGACCTTAGATTCCAGCGACTGCGCGCATCGGCCCTGTCCCAGAGATAGGGGACACCGCAAACCCACAAAAACTAATACCCGGTGAGGGCTTATGCGTCGAATGTTAATGCGATTCTAAGTCATTTAACACGCAGGGAATTTTTTCCTTATTTTCGCAACCGCCATATCGTTTTTTGATCAATTGCATTTGATTAATGCTGACTTTACTGGCACACCTTATAGTCTTGATGGTTATCTGTATTAGAAATGGTGATAAATTGCGGCTGTGAAGTATACAACTGCTTCTCGTCGCCCGTTAGACCTTGTAGTGCTTCTATCAAGCTAACGACGTGCGTAAGAAACAGCGCAGGGAATTCTTGACGTTTCTTTTGACCGATCGAACTTCGACGGCGCGGTTCGTAGGCTTAATGGAAAAGGTGGAACGATTGACGTTCAACAGACAGCAAGAAGTAGAGCGAAGAAACATATGTTTTAACCCGCTTCAAGGGGTCCCCGTTCCGTTCACGCAGAGCTATCGATCTACTGATACCGCTTCACTACATTTTGCGATAGCACTGCACCCGGCGAGATTTTTACAATTCTCATGGGTGGCCTTTTGGTCACTTAAGAATGTCATTCAACCTTTGTGTGCGCGCAGAGCCAAACCGTTCCCCGTCTTTGGGGTGATTTCGTCAAACTGACATACATTCATAAGTCTGTGCGTGAAAATGAAGGGTTTGCGTGCACTGAAATGCCAACAGCTCTTGTTGACGCTCGTGATGTAACGAAGCGTGTAGACAGAACCGATGGTATTTTCCTTCCTTTCGATGCTGAAACCTGACGAAATCGTAAAATGTGACTGCGGATGTGAACACGTGTTCGAATAGAACGCATCATTTTTCCAACAGCTCTCTTATGAGACACGTACAGTTCGGCTCGCATTGAAAGAAGCCATCAGTTGAAATCGAATCCTGCCCCAAAACACACCAACTGCGGTCGCTGTCTATTCAACAAATCTAATTAAAATGGATTTTGTTTCGATACCAAATTTTGTCGAATGGCGTAGCCGCCTAAAGTGTGACATTTCCATTGATTTCTCGCGAATTCGCTGCGCGTAATGTTGATATGAAAACCGGTTTTTATAACGTCCACTGCGAAATTGCTACAACAGTGTGGTGTCGCCCAAATCCCCCAAATCGCATTTTTTACAACATAACACAAACTAGCTTCGTTTCGGAAAGTTAGTATGCGCTGGTAAGAGAAGGATTTTTAGGAATGTTCTTGTCAAGTGTGCTTGGTAATTAGTTTCGGGAAGTGGCATTGAAGTATGGTCAAGACGCCCTTGGATACTTACCATGGCGGCTCATTGATTCGATCATTCGAAGGGCTCCAATACCTCAAAAAGTCAAATTGTATGGAAATTCATGGACATTGAACTTTCGAAACGAAATTTAAAATGTGAAAACTTTATTCAGTGGCAAGAGATGACCAGCCCTGATGCTCAAGGCAATGAACGACGAATGAACATGGTTTGTCAAATCACCAAACCCAACCAGGACAACTGGCTGAGGACGGATTACATCGCAGCTGAAGGAGCACGTCGCGTATACGTTGAAGTAAAGTTCACGATTCGGTAAGAGTATTCATTTTTTTTTCTTGATGCAGATTGTAGTTTGTGACTTGAAACATGTATTTACAGATCCTGCGAGGACGTTGAAAACGTAGCAACATGTAAAGAGACGTTTAACTTGTATTATTACGAAACTGATCGTGATGAAGCGACCTCGACCTTCCCTCCGTGGCGGGAAGGAGCTTACACCAAGGTTCGTATCTTGCTTACGAGGATTTGGGTTTGCGCTTTTGTATCAACTTCAAATGACTCATCCCAGTACCTGTAATACATGCCTAAAGCGGAACAGGGAAAAATTATTGCTGTATTGACAAACCCAATGGTCGGGCTGTCAGCTTAGCACACCCCGGGAATAACAAATGGCGGCAGGTAGTTATCTGTCATACACGCTTCGAACTACGCAGAGCCGGCAAGTGGTGTCTCCTTACATTCGCTACCTGCCCAGTTTTTACAGACTTTAGCGCTTCGTCACCCGTAACAAGAAGATTTCCAGGATTTGCAGCGCAGCTAAGTGCGCCTAGCAGAAAAACCGTTTGAACGTTTGAATCGCCCAAATCCGTCAAAAACCTGCGCCAGGCTGGTGTGTTTTAGTTGCGCGTCCGCTGGATACCTGCATGACTAATGAGATTACTTGGCTGCTGTACAAAGCAAGGTTATCGATTTACATTTCAAATCGACTCCGAACGCAACTGGGCTAACAATTGTGACATCAGCACCAGGTCAAACTGTGACGTTAACTAGATTATGCGACTGGCAAGCGTCGATTGATTTGGAGACACTTAATTGTGTTTGTTGCTGCTACAAAGCAAGGCAGCTTCGACGGCCGCAGGTTTTGTATTTCACCACTAACCTTTCCCACACAATTCCAAACGGTGAACCTTGTTAGCGTAGCAAATGCGTCATAGATAGTTTGTCTGATTGGAGATAGAGACGCGATTTGAAGTTATCACGCCTCAAAAAACGACTTCGTGAAACTTTAACCGCGCACGTAAAAATCTGTAGCATGACTAAAGAAAGATTTCAACCCCAGTATTAACGAACAAACCATTTCATTTCAGGTCGACACAATCGCAGCCGACCAAAGATTTTCACCCGGGTCAGACGACAGCAACTTCGAAACTCGTCACATCGGACCTATTACCAAGAACGGGCTATATTTAGCCTTTCAGGTGAATTTTTTGTGACGAACGACAAAATCTCAGGTGTCTGATTGTCTTCCAATACCCACATCAACCAAGTGCTAACCGCTAAAACCGGATCCGTGCCAAGCGAGTAAACAAAGGTAGCTGCACGTTCTGGCGACGTGCGTCCGATAATACAAGATTTCCTTTTCAGCGCTTAACGCAAAATATGCAGTTATGATGTATTTACAAAACGCTCCGGTTGCCTGCACGATTTACTTTGAAACAAAGCCACCACATCCTTGTAAATTATGGAGAAAGGCATGTTGTATAACACAAGTTATCCCTTATGCAGGATACTGGGGCTTGTGTGGCGCTCATGTACATTCGGGTTTACTATAAATATTGCGAGGAGTCGATCAGCAACCTTGCCGTCTTCGGAAGAACCACTGCCGGATCCGAAATGACGTCACTTGTTGACACGACTGGAACCTGCGTGAAAAATGCCGTTGCGGTGAGATATAGATCTGCGTATATTTAACAGTTCATTTGTCTGTCATGTGCGATGTTCATGTGATGCATGCCATTTGCTGTAAAGTAGATTGCATGTTGCAGGGCACCGCGAAATTAGATGTGGTATAAACTTTGTAATTTGTACCGATGTGCTGTGTGGTCTTACACGGCTTAAGAATAAATTTGTGGTTAAGGTACACGAACGTTCATATGTTTTGAGGGCAATTTAAACTTTGAAAAATGCCAAATTTCGTCAAGGCGGCAATCTTAATTTTGAAGTTGGCTGTATATATATCCACCGGAAATTCCATTCAGATTAACAAGTGTCATGCGAATACCAGCTTGTGGTTTTTCGTGACTAGTAAAACCTTGAACTTAGACTTTGTGCGTTGAAAATGTTCGTAAGAATTTTATGACACTTTATCAATGCAGACAAACGGAATCCAGCCAACACTTTACTGCAATGGGGAGGGAGACTGGATGGTCCCCTCTGGAACTTGCACTTGCGACTCCGGTTACCAAGTTAACACCGATAAGACCAAGTGTTCAGGTATTACCGAATTGCAACTTTTCGCTCTGCAGGCAAATTTGATTAGGCTTCCGTCTCGGCAGTTGGCAGAACAAGTCCAGGGTTGCCCCGTTCATCGCTAACTACCAACTTTGTTTGCAAGTCCACTTATCGGAGCTTGATTAAGCTCTATTGGCGCCTTTTAAATCTATGGAAACAAAAAGTTTAAGCCGGTGTTTGACTATTAACGTTCCAACCAATTGGTTCGCGTGCACAGCACTGTAACAAGCAGTTCTATTATCTGCATGTGGCTCATATGGAAGGTCTTACGTTGGCGGTTGGCGATTGACGCTGCTGTCTGCTGCACTCTGGGGTTGCTAGCGATTCGGATTCTCAAGCGCTCTTGTGTGCTCCGATAAGACGCGCCTCTCAATAATTCCTTTCGTCTTCTCTGTCCGCCAGGCCTCATTGCTTTGCTCAATGGTGATTTATTACCCAAAACACAATTAAGTCGCCTGGGCTCCATAGTGTGAGCGTCTTGAAGTGAATACAACGCCGCGCGGCCGTCATGGTCGATTGACCGTCAGTCGGTGGACAGGGTGACCGGGTGATAAGCAGCACGCCTCCACTAAGCTTTCAATGTTTGATTAATAGTCCCCCTTGGCAGCACCAGATCGCCGCAGATTAGATCGAATCGCATCGGGTTACGGTGCAAGAAGCATTTCTGTTCCCTTTGCAAAAGTTTGATTTTTAACATTTCTTTCGAGAGAGGCAAAAACCTTGAAGTTTATTAAGCGAAACCCAGAAGATCGTCAATGCAATTAACTAATTAGATTCTTTGTTATTTGACTCAGGCGAATGATTTACCACTAAACATGTTTTGTACCATGCCACCTTCGGAGCGTAGGATTATTGGCCATCTTACTCAAAAATCGTGACATGTGACGCTTACTTTTAATCCTTACTCAACCGCTTGCATGTTTGGGAACAAACTTATTAACCAGGTCCAATTCGCTGTAAGTTCCGATGCCTGTTTGTTCAAACATTTAAATCCTCTGCCGTCGAGCGACATGGTGTTGTCGATTACACCAAGAAATCTCAAATACACTGAATTTCGATTCGGTCGCCTATAGTTGAGCTACCGGGATGTTAACCATTGCTTTATTTCTTGACCGACTGGTTTTGTGTTGAACTTTAAAATTTGGCGATGTTAACGACTGTTGGAAAGCTGCACGGCTCATGAGTGTGAATATTTGGCCATAAGCTCCACTAAGTGACTTAAATCCGAGGTACCTTGGCACACTTGCGTAAATACATGCGGATAAGTAAGTTCCTGGCGTTTTGCCTCTGCATTCAAAGCGTTCTTTTGCCCACTTCTCCCAAAATCGGTTCCTCGCGCCGAACAGCGACCGGCAACCACTAATGTGTTATTAATATGTTGTTTGTATACATACATGGTGTTTTCTAATGAGCGGATCAGTACATGGGCAATGTCCGCCCAACAAAGGGAGAAATTCTGTCCGGTTTTGGACACGCATAAAATGCAGTTGGTACGTGTCATTGAAACTTCCGTGACTTTAGGGTACAATGTTTCAAAAGCAAAAGGTGAATTCATTGAAGAATGCATAAATTTGAACTGTAAATGTACGTTTTTGATTCAAATTTACGGCGATTATTATGCATCAGTTAATGTGAAGTTGTCTTTAAAACTCAGAGTTTCATAGACGGGTATTTGTCCACGTTGAAAGAGGCATATGTAACAATGGCACTTTGTCATAGATCTACAAAGCTGACCAAAAATCTGTTCCGGCCACCCATAAAATCCTCGGCCACGTTTATTACCTTAATCGTATTAGTACCTGCGTATGACTTATTGCCCAAACAACCGAAATCGCATTTTGATAATTACAGTTTAATCGTCGCGAAACCGTCACATCCTAAACAGAACCAAATTTGAACATATCAATTCACGAGCATTCTATATCCTTTGTTGCACATATAACGAAATTCTGACATTGATTAATACGAAGCACGTGTACGTCATTCTTGAGCATTACAGCACAGCTAGAATCATCCGACTTCATTAGGTAGAACAATACGTTTCGACATTAGCACCAAAAAAAACGTTGTAGCAAAGTCGCTGCAAATACAATCCATCAAATCAAACGTAAACAATCACTCCAGCAATCTTGTTACGCCGACAGACGTGTTACTATGAAAGTCCTTGTTTTGTTTGTGTTAATTTTCGCATGTGTGTCTCTCACAACGCTGTTCGTTCACCATTGTTTACGACGGCGAGCTGGCTGGACGTGTACAAATGACCCCCAGTGACCTGCTGACCGGGTCAACGCTCTCTGCCGAGAAACGCAATGCCTTTGTTTGTTTATAAATTATTGGTACAATGACCGACTTGCCCAACCACGTTTTTGTAATATTTTTAATGTTAACTTTATCTACATATTTTAACTTTATGTCAATCAGTTTTCACCTCCTCACCTACCAGGGTGCATTAAATCCACGCAAATCCCTTAATATGTCTGTATTTGCCTTTGGCTAATGATGACCTATACTCACGATATCATATATGCTAACCACAAGTTCGTGCTCACAGTAGACTCTCATGCACAGTCACGATGCACTTTGTATTTACCACACCCATCTCAGTTTGGCAAAACATTCCCGCACGCAGCCGAGATGCATTTTACAGGCATTTTGTCTTTCGGTGGCTTTGACGTTTTGACAGCTCATGACTTAATTTGACGAAAGAGCGTGACGGCTGCACTCGGGTAAACTGGAGAAAGTGATGAAATGGCTCGAAACTTTTCTTCAAGTTATGTTATATACCGGCGCTTTCACGTGAGATGTTGTTACGAGCACACACATTGTTATGGCATGCGTGCCTATTTATTAACCGTGCCGTTTCCTACTGACAACATCAAGCGCGAATAACTCGGTTTTTCTATTTTTATCTCATGGTAACAAATATAAATCCTACTTTAGTGGCATTTTTTTACAAAAGCAAATAAGATTTTTGTAGTTTCTTATTTTTTGCTTGGTAAGTGCCTTTGGAACAGATACGCCAACTTGGGTTAAAAAAATGTTGTGCAATTTGTATTCCTGTCGAATCTGCGGGACCCTCACCTTATTTACTGCGTCGATTTGTAGTTGGTAACGGCGACAGTGTTTCAGTCACAACAGTCACACACCTGTGCATTCCCCACTCCCTAACGTAACCGAAAGCGCTCAGCAATTAACCGCAATTTATAACACTTGGCTGTGGGGTCTGGTCGGAGGCTGGCGATGGTCAAAGTTACACTTTATTGGCAACCCTGGCACTTGGCCCCGCGGTGAGAAACTTGCGGTGAATCTTTTTTACGGTGATCGTGTTTCAGTCCGACTGTATTCACCAGACCTCAAGGACTGGGTGCATTTCAACTACTCGTGCGCATTTAACCTATACAATTGGGGGCTGTCAACGCATTTTTTAACCCCGAGCGCGAAACATCACCATTTTGGGAAAGGGCGTCCGCGCGGCAAATTAAAACACTCTTGTTTTTGGTCGTTAGCTCTGAATGGCTCCGTCCACTTTGAATCTTGTTTTCTGCCCATTAACTTTGCGTGCGCGGCAGGGGTCTGCTATATCCCGATAATCCCACGGCCCAATCTTCACTAAAAGCCGCAGTGTCTGCGAAACCTCGCAGCTTTAGAATTTTCGTTTGCCGTAAAAAATGTGCCGCAGATTATGTTAACGGAGTGGAAAGAAACGAATGAGTTTGAAAACAATGAAAATGAATGACTCCCTAATGTCAGACAACAACTTCGGTAAGGCGTTGTTGGACTAAAAGAGGATCACATCAGCAAAACAGGAAATTTGTCCATGTGCTGTGCCAAAAAACGAAAAATTAGGGTACTTTGTCACTTGTTTGCATTTCCCTCTAAAACCCCCGAGATCAATGTAATGTTTGTTTGCCCTGTCACAGTCGTTCCAACTTGCGGAAATGAGGCTATTACCTTAAAGATAACAAATAGTTTCATATCAAGAAGAATCTTGCCCACTGATGTTTAATTTATACATTACATTCTAAGTTATCATACATTACCAGAAACAATATTGCCCCGCAACTTCGCGTTTGACTGAAGCATAATTTAACTGTCGCCTACTGACCGATTTTGCTTTCACAGCTTGTTCCCCTGGATACTTCAAATCGAGCGTGTCAAACAGCGATTGTCAACGCTGCCCTGCTTTCAGCTCGACCCGTGGACGAGCGTCGACTTTCTGCCGCTGCACGTACGGTTATTTTCGGCCTCCCTCTGACGGCGTGGATAAAGCTTGTACGAGTGAGTGAATACGCATTTGCTTGCAAAACTATTGTAATTGGATTATACCATTCGGCCCGCAACAAGCACGGAATGGCCGGAGTGCCGACGGGGCCTGTGGGACGGGCATAGAACAAGTTATTTTTTTTTGAATTTGGAGAATGTGCTTCGACCGACTTTGAATAACGTTTGCCTTCGTTCACGACTCTTTGCGTAGTTAACATACTCGAATGAAGTTTTTTTGGCGCTGGGTGATTTTTTTTAGAAAACCCGTGTGTTTGGATACTTTGCCGCGTTAAATACGTGCCATATGGGCCATTTTAAGTCCCCACTTGACTTAAAATTCTGCCCAACTGTATAACCAAATATATCTCGCAACTGGTTGCAGTAAAAAACGAAGCACTCGCGACAGCTGCTATTTTTTCACTGGACGCAGTATTATCGAGTGCGGACCGGAATGGCTCATGTCGTATATTCTAACTTAATCTGCCATGAAATTATGGATGATAAGAAAACTGCACAGACTGCTGTCTATCTATAACTAAAAAAATATTTAAAAATTTACCAGTTCATCAAGGGCCCCACGCGCTACGGTCGTTTGCCTTCAATAAACTTCCACGCGGCTCGTCGTAGTCAAAACATGCTTCTCGTGCCAAATAAGGTTGCGCCAAGGTGAAACGCGCAGGTCGAGGCCCGCTCCAGTTCTGTTGTGTTGCGGAGATCGAAATGCCAGTAGACCGCAAAGATTTCAACGAGTCCCGATTCCGAATGTCGGGATATGTTGGGTCAGCTGGGTTTTCGCGTGCCAGCTCACTTTCTCTCCCTATTGCCTTACAAACAACTGTTACCGCGGTGACTAAATATTGACCTTGTCCGACACAATCAGGGTTTGTTCCGTCGACGACCAGGTGCGCATAGTGATTTCATTGCAGTGTCCTTGCATAGGATTTCAGCAACAAAGTAACGTGCAGTCGCCTGAGATTTTTTGTTGGAGACACCCAACACCTCTTCTTACAAGCTATTATGCGGTTTCGCCGGCAATTGTTCGCTCTCTGAATGCTGAGAGCTGCTTCCGGATGGTGCTTTAGGCCTTCCTCGCTAGAGACAAAAACGTCGTGACATACCTTTCGTGTCAGCAGCGTGAAAATGGCTTGTGACCCCGCTTGGGTGTCGCAGCAGATTTTTGGATCACATAGGAAGCGTCGTGTTGACTTTTTGGTCGCAAAGCCTGATACACCGTGACGAAGGGATGTTTCAATCGACAGTTGTAAATTAACCTGTGATTGTGCTTGTTTCGTTACGGTCGCATTCACGTCCACTGTCTGTCGACCACCTTCGTTCAACGACAAGCTTAAAGCACTTGACATTTGCGTGTGGTTTAGCGTTTGTATTAAAAACTCGTGTAAATGCCACAAGCGTTTTTTTCCGTCAACGATTCAACACGTCTTAATTTGAAATAAACGTGTTTCGTCCGAACTTACCACAGTCTGCTTCCTACACCTGCCAAACGCAGTGTTACAAAACCACAATAGCTGCGGGATTTTCTCGAATAACAACTTTGCGAATGTCAAGCGCTTTTTTATTTCCTGTCGCGGTGCAACAACTCCAGGTAGGGAAAACGGTATATTTGGTGGCCATAAGGCTATTTTTAGACCAGCCGCGTGTTTTGAAAAAGCTGTCATCACCCTCAAACTCCTGCAACTGGCAGCGTGGCCAACCCGGGATTTGCTGAGACAACTTTAACGCACGGTCGCGCTTTGATTCCGAACACCGGAGAGGCAATGTTGGCTGCTGCGCGTCGTATGCGATCGGTCAGGATCGAGTGACCCGATTGACCGGCAGCAAGTCTCCATCTGCGGGTCGTTCGTTTTAATTTGCGCCGTGCTTGCATTGCAAATCCCGCCACTTGAGCCGACGATCGCGTGTTGATATTTTGCCATGCGCTTCCAGCAAAAAGACCGCTGGAATTCGGTTGGTTTCTGTGCGCTGCAGAGGTAAAGTGCGCGCCCCAAAGTTCCCAAAACAATGGGGGTAATACAACGCTTGTCTTCTAGTGTACAAACTGGGATTTGCTGATGCGTGTAATTCTAGTTGGCGCATTTTTAACTTGTGAGACCAAATGTTTATCCCGTCTATAAACCAAATGTATCAGACAAGCAGCAACGGTATGCCGCAGTCCCCAAAATTATGTTCGCCATTTCTGTAAAACTGTGTTGGGTGAAAAATAAGGCTGCTGTACACCTCACTGACGACAACAGATAAACAAGCACCGAGTGCAGGGCTGCCACGACGCCTCTTTGTCCAGCCACCTTGTTTGTACAGTGCAAATTGACCACAACGCACTGGACCAGTTTGTACATAAACTTCCAATCGCCCGGCCTGACCCCAAAAGTATCGCCACATATCATCCTCTCCGGTGTTTGCTGTCCACGCCGATTCTGAGGCTTAATGGAACGGCAAATAGCGATGCTGCAAATCTATCTGGGTCGCGACCTTATTTGAAACATTTACGTCGCCCTGTTTACGTTGGATTACCACTTATCTGACGCACAAAGTGTCACTGAAACTGATACCCAGCTCTCCAAACGAATTGTGCAGGGCACCGTTGGTGACTGATAACTAAAAGTTGAATAAAAGTCACGCAAATATTTACGGCTGTCTTTTTTGCGGCATGTAAACCCTGGAGTATGACCCATTTTCAATTTCAATTTGTTTTTCAGTGCCTGCTTCGAAACCGCGCAACCTATATTCGGTTGTTAATAAAACATCGGTTCATCTTCATTGGGAGAGACCGCAGAACGACGGCGGAAGGAGCGAGCTGTGGTACAGGTAAACCCAAGCAACACTAACTAATTTACTACTATCGCAAACTGGCGATAGAAGCTTGACAAAATATGCGAAAATGTTTATGTCTAATTCAGTACCGTTTCGCAATTTTAGATTTCTAGTTTTACACTAGGGAAAACACGACGTATGAAAGACGATAAAGTTACAGCTAAAGTGTGTCGTACAGTTTTGTGTCAGATGTATCGTTGCAACACAGGATCGCGTCATTCAAACACTGTCCTCGAGGAATTCCATTGTTGCTGGTTAATTACACGTCACACGCGTCGGGCTCGATCGGAAGTCTCGGCTCAACTGAAAGCTATTGATAAATTCCATGTGAAAATCACGTGTCCACGTCCTGTTCCACCCGTTCGATCAACCTGTGATTGGTAGCCAGACTTGTAATCCGCCTTATGAGGTGTCTATGCGTTTGCTAATTGGCCTGAGCCACAGTGGTTCAACATGGGCGTCGCAGACAATTTGAATGTAAATGGCAAGGTTGGAAACTTTATTCAGCTTTACTTGTGCATTTGACATTTTTAAGTACAACCCACAGACTGGTGGTTAGAAGTAACCCAGCACCTAGCATTTGCTGGGCTGTAACGTTAACGACCTGTCACGTGTGTATAGCAAAAGCCAGCCAAAATAACAAAATGGTGCGGTAGTAAATATGTGGAATGCGAACGACGTCTAGAGCTGAAAATTGGTTTTGACGTAAAAGACCTTTTTCCTTTAACAATACGGGTGTAAGTATCGTATCAGTATTCTTCGAATAAATCTCGGAAATCTTTCAAAGTTTCGTCGTTGTAATGCAACTTTAACGCTTAAAAAACATCTTCTAAAACAGAACATCTCGAAATTAAACCAACCTACAAATACAGCCTCTACAAAAAATCCAAGTCGTTACCAACAGTTTTGCACTGTTACAAGTTGCAATGTAAACCAACGTGGACGTGTGTGCATGTTAACAGCACGGTATCACGACAATCTTTGATGTGTGCAAAAGATACGACATGCATAACACATAAGATATGATAAATACGATCGCCCGCGGCAATGCTGTTTACGTTGGTTGGCGATGGAAGAAACGCTTGTCGTGCTCGACTGAATCCGACTTGACGCTTGCTTAACTTGTCAAGCACACTGTTTTTGACGGGCACAAACGCCAAAACATCTGCCGCAGTCAAATACAGATTGATTGCACGACTGAGTGTAAGCCTGCAAAGGCGTAATCCCGTGATGTGCTCCTCCTTGCTAATGCCTGACTAGTGCCAGATTGTGAGAACGAATCAGCTTGAAGCAGGTGATAACAACGAAGGCGCCTAACGGGTGGTCTACCAATCTTACCTTTCACATTAGGTGGCACACCTGATGTGGGAGCTTACACAATCGGAATGCTAAAATCAGAGCAAACTACAAGCGGAAGGTTTCATCGGATGATCGAGACGAATATGTATATCTTAGAACAGAACTTCGGCGCGAACATAATCCCCAAAACGCCTTGGCTGTTTATTGCGAATGCTTAAAGCAACGCTGATCATTACGAACATGCCAATCACAGTTTAAGCGCGTAATGGAGTTGTTATGCAACATATGGCATCGAGGCCAGTGTTTCCAGATTTAGAGCTCGATGCAGAATGTTCGGCAACCCGATATCGTAAAATCTGAATCAAGTGAAGATTTAGCACACACTTCATGGCAATATTTTTTTTACATTTTAGCATTCAATGCTTCCGTTGCCAGTTGGGATTTGTGGCTTGTGCTCCTTGTTCCAATCAAGTCAATTTTGATCCCGCTCCACAACGACTCATGCAAACGGAAATCGCAATCAAGTCCCTTAGCTCTTACGCTTTTTACAAATTCCAGGTAAAAGACAATTCACATATTTTCTTCAAACAAAAATATTCTTGCTAGTGGCAGTGTGGTGTTCATCTCTGTGTAAGGCTTTTGTGCATACATAGTCTATCTTTGAAGCATTTGTTTTTTTAGTTTGGTTTCCTTGAGAAAACCCTGGAGCGCATTTGAGGTTTGCCGGGGGATATTTTAAAAGCGCAGACAAATTCGCCCTAAATCGCTGCTGCAAATTTAATCACATCTTATCTCCATTCTCGGAATGGCGATCAATGTGTGAAAGATTTATGAGCTTGTGGGTCAATTTCAATTACATTTCTTCACTTTAATATTGTGTTTGTTTACTTCAAGATTGGGCGAATAAAAACTAATTTACATGGAATGCAATGTAGGCCTGCACTTAGCGCAACCTTAGCAATCAATCTTCTACTTTAAAATTTGGTTGTCTAACACGAAAGTTAACCCTGACACATTGGATAACGCTACTACTAATGACAGTTAATCCTATTGTCGTGTGCGATATCAAATTTTAGCGTTACAAGAGGCTGGCCGTTATCACATTGGCGTCATATCTTGAACCTCGCGGCCGCCAACCATCTGCTGTATTGACATCATTGTAGCTACCGGTCGACCTTACGATTAAGCACCAAATATAGTTTGTGTAACTAACGTCGACAAACGAAACGCCCACCCTTCATTACGGTGTTTTGAATATCTTTTGCCTGCGGCAGGTTATATCGATGAACGCGGTAACAAACATCGCAGCTTCTTCCGGACATCGCATCAACAATTTTGCTGAAGTCACTGTACAAACTAATCAAGCAGGTGAGTTGCAACGTCACTGTACAAACAATTGTTTACTACAGTGAACTTTTGCGTGGCAGAAATGCGTGGGAAAAAATAGTCCAATGATGTAAAATTGATGTCTAAACAGTACGGCATGGCAATTTTATCGAATAGGATCTTCAACGCACGCAAGTAAACCTCACAAATCATCGATCAACTGTTTTTAATTAAATCTGGGTAGGTAATGTCCTGGAGATCTGTTGTGGATTTGCCGTACCCAGAAAAAAATTAGCTAGGGACCCCGACGACCTGGGGTTGTTTCCAAAACGTTAACTGTCTGGGCGAGCAATTGTGCTCTATACGCACGGGGTGCGGACAAATTAGTTGCTCCATTAGCTGCTATTGAGCGCCCTGCTTAGAGTGAACACAAATTCTTTGCAAAAACTCAAATGACGTCAATGCTAATCCTTGGCGGTCGCGCGACAATTTGATCCTACAAACCAGGCCCGTTTAGAAGTGAGACGAAACGGAAATTATGTCGGACCCCAGTTCACCCGCCCGGATGAGATGTTTTCTCATCTGCGAATTTCAAACGCAATGTGATTATAAGTTCAGAAATGTGGTAAATGACCAATTACTCACCACACATTTGCTTTTCATTTTGATGATTCACTGGGAAGTAAGGCTGTTCGTTTCACGCTTGACCAAAATGCCCGCCTGTGAGTTACGTGATGACAGGATGGTAGTTACCAAACCGGCCCAACAAACGTGCACTATTGCATTAAAATCGCAATCATCAGCTTAGCACGCGTCAACCAGGTGACAGACGTACGTTCCGTTATAAGTCACGGCACTTACTGTCTACTTAGGGCTCTAAGCAATTTCTGTTAATGTGAGTAATTTCATGAGCTCCTGTGATCTCGAGTCCGTATTTGTTTCAGCGCCCTCGGCTGTTCTTGACGTTCGAGTGACGGAAGTCAACCCAGACTTCTTCTACGTGGCTTGGAGTCCACCAGCTACAACCAACGGCCAGATTGTCGATTATGAAGTCTCGGTAATTCCCCTTGTGGACGGATACCCCGACCCTTCCAGAGGCGAATACATAAATCGCACAACCGCCTTGCGTATCAAAGTGGAACCTCTCATGCCATCTTTTCGCTACATCATCAAGGTAACGTGATCCTAAAAATTACATGTACCAGGGAAAAATGTTCCACAGACACGTCGTTTGTGACGGGATCGGTATCACAGATTTCGCCTTTCTGTTTTATGGAAACCAAATTGGGTTGACACTCTTGTAATGCACTTTGTGCTGCGTTAAAAGAAATCCTTTTAGAGCCTGCATAATCAGCGGTACTGGCGTAGTCATAGCGATGACAGACATGGTATATTTATTATCTCGTTAATGTCACAGGCTGACTAAATGTCGCACAACTAATCGTGCCAAAAACACTTTTATGTCCTTTAATCTGTTATTTATCTTTCTTTGCATTGACTGTTCCAGTTTTTACTAATCGATGTTATAATTGTATAGGTTAGAGCCAGAACAGAGGAGGGCTATGGACCATTTAGCGCCCCAACACGTGCGAGAACCAGCAGCCGGCCAACTGAACCAACAGATGACGAAGCAGGTGGATCCGAATCTGGATTTGACATCGTACAACTCATCGTTGCTGTGGTTGGCGGAATTTTGCTTGTTCTCGCCGTTGTCGTCGTTATCTTTATTTGCCGAAGGTGAGTCTCGCGCCATGTGATTTCGATCAAGGTTGAGTATTTGACTGGCCTAAGGATGTATGACTTCCTTAAGTGGCGTTACTCCCTTTTTGAGGCATCGATGTAAGTCCGGTGAAACTTTTGCCTGTCAAGACGCCTATTGTAAATTTATATTTTTGGCTTATCGCATCTGTGATGGGGCCTACATGAGTTAATCTTGGCATCTTTGAGCATTTTCCGCCTTGCCCATCCCCGAATTCTATTTTACATATCTTTTGTGATACTTGACAAATTCTTTTCGTAAAGTCTATGATTTCAGGGCGAATGGGGAACCTGATCGAGTTTTTGCATCGTCGCATAGGTCACCTTGTTGCAATGGTTCCTGCGGTCAGCGAATGACCAAACACGGTGCGAAAACCGTTCCTGTCAAACAAGGTTGTTTACGGGCACTTACAAAACAACGGCGCTTCGGTTTCCGAGCCAAATCATCATTCATCGCGCACCCCTCACTTGGCTGCCTCACAAAATCCGTCGCTGTCTGACTAACGTGTCACGTGATCACCTTAATCCCTACGATGTGGCGGAGTCGATTGAGTCGGGGCATTTAACGGGGTTTCGTGTGACATTTGCACACGTCGGAGCACATTCCAAGGCTTTAGCCTGGGACCAATGCGGTTGCTAGAGCGAATGCTCATCCAACCAAAAAACACGTTTTACCCTGTAAGGAAAGTCACATTTCAAACCTGCACAGTAAATTTTTTATGCATAGGCATTCCAGGTTTGATGGCGTGCGATCAAACCCACAAACAAAGCCGGCGTTTAAATTTACTGCGAAAGACGATATTACAACCTATCATTTTTAGTTGTTGCAACTTAGTCTGTTGTAACCCTTGCTTTGGGTCTAGGCTTGTGTTTAATCTCTCTGCATTAGTTGTATAATCTATGCCACCCATGCTTATCAGGCAAGTGCAGATAGAAAGCTTATAAACCTGGGCGCTTGTCACGCAATATCTTTCATTTGCCTGAATTCTTTTTTGGCTTTGTGTGATACAAGGCGTGACCTTGCCTTCACACACGCGGCAAGCGGGCGTGTCTGTGGTGAATAAAAATCGACTTTCATTCATTCTTTGAAGATGAAAATAGCGTTGCATGGTAACGGGTACAAATATTTTAAAGTGTGTAAGTTACCAAAATGAAATTCGATCGTTTCTAAGCTTCAGTGGAACGTCAACTATGTTGGGCACAAAATAATTAGATTTTCATAGGAACTGCCACGTATTTAGTCTTCGGGATAACAGGCATGCACTCGTGTGATATTAAGTCATTTACCGCAATTGGGTAAACGTTTTGACTGGTAACTTAAACTTAGTTAGGACTAATTGGCTGTAATAAAACTTTTGGTTGCCAAAGAAAATGTTTGGCATAGTATGACTGCTATTGCAAACTGGGGTTGGTAAATCGGATAACATCGTCTGTAGGAGAGCATGCCTAAATGTAACGAAACACAAGAAAACATTACATAGTCCTTGTTGTTTCAGACGCACAAAGGCGGCTAAAACAGAGAAATCGGATGAAGAGAAGTTACCGATGTTTAACAGAAGCTCAGTGAGTTTCAACGGTTCCTTTCCGTCCCAGCACAAGACCTACATTGACCCAACCACGTACGAGGACCCGCAAAGGGCGGTGCGAGATTTTACCAAGGAAATCGATTCTTCGTGTGTTAAGATCGAAGAAGTCATAGGAGGAGGTGAGTTTAAATTCCGCATTTTTTGGTGTCACGTTGGGAACTCTAGTCGCAAAAAGTCAAATACCGTCGGGATTTGAAAAGGTTACATATGCATGCCGTATAAATCCAATGGCAATTTTAAGTTTTTCTCTGATTATTGTGATGCATTTGTTGTCGCATATTGCGTCTGGTGCCAATAGTCGTCTCAGGCGTCGACAAAGACTTACTTTGAGTTGCACGATGAGCGATGTGGCGTCCAAAAAACGCGGGATTAAGGACGCGACGCTATCTCCGGTGCATCTAAATCCTGTTAATATGCGCAGTCACGCTAAACGATTTCTCTAAAATAGCAGTAGTAGCTTGATCAGATGCCGTTGCGATTCTGTTGGTTCAAAACGCCACGCAGTTCTGTGTACGCACGCTACAAAAGATCTCTGGTTTCCATCTTGACAAATTCCCGGTAGAAACCAGTCCATCGCTCACATTTTCGTGTCGGACTTTCTCCTTATTCGCGCTCTACCTGACAGACGTCGCAAAATAAATTGAAAATGTTTGAATCACAAAGACTCTGGAGCAAGTAAACGGTTGATTCGCACAGATGAACAGAGATAAACATTCGTACCTCGTATTGTCGCGGCAAGATGGAGGTGCCTTTAATAATGAGATCGGGGCGTTGCCGACACAAATCCAATAAAGTTGATTGACTAAAGTTTTCGTTTTTCGTCCGTTTCCCGCGTTTTTATGTTCATCGCAATAATCGGTATCATTCTAGTTTTGGTTTAAAAGAATATTTGAAACAAATATGAAAGTGTATGTGCATTACAAGTAATCTGTTTCCAGGTGAATTTGGAGAGGTTTGTCGTGGACGCCTGCAACCAAACAACAAGACAGAGAGAGATGTAGCGATCAAGACGTTGAAGTCAGGCTACAGCACGCAACAGAAATTGGATTTTCTCGGCGAGGCATCAATTATGGGTCAGTTCGATCATCCCAATGTCATTCGGCTCGAAGGCGTCGTCACTAAGAGTCGACCTCTAATGATTATCACCGAGTTTATGGAAAACGGCTCCCTTGATGTCTTCCTCAGGGTAAGTCAATAGTAAACGTTGCTTTATTACTCAAGAAAATGGGTTATACCATGACTGGTCGTTCATAACTACGCTTGCAACGGTTAACTACAATTTACGCACAGCAGTACAGTAGGTGACCTAAATTGGTGACAAGTTTAAAATCGGTCGGCTAATCGGTATACGTTTACATTTGCGTTGTTTGTCACCAAATATCGCGATTCGACGTCAATCAGTTCGTGGACTGACGTCTTCGGCGTTGCATAGTTGGGCTTGTCCGTCTTGTTGCCTGACACTTTTTATCTGCTCAGTTCCGCGCCTTCATCCATCAACTCTCAGGCTTTTGTATTGAACATGCTGTGAAGTTGACTTAAGGAAGTAACGTGCACATCATGCATGTTTAAGCTAACCGGCAAAGTGTAATGAATCTTCGCAGTCGAGAAACCGGGAAAGTGCCGAATCGAGGGATTTAGTTTTAAACTCGCCGTAGTCTGACATGTGTTTTCAGCCTATCCGCTCTCTGCAGATGATTATCGCAGCCTGATAAGAGGCTTGTAGGTGATGCGTCTGTGGTGCAGTGCATCTTCGACACAACAAAGCCTTGGCCCCAAAACACAACCTTTCATGGCAACCGCCGACGGAGCGTGAACGCCATTGAAATAACAGAGATCAAACCCACTTTAAGTGAATATTTATCACGCAAACCGGTACTTGTAAGTAAAGTAAAGCACATGAGACCAATGTCCCCTAGTCGCACCCATTTTTTGTGGACAAAATTCGCAAATTATTGACCCAAGCATTAACAGCTTAACGTCAAACGATAGCTCGGTGTCAGGTTACTGCTAGCAAGTTCGAAACGCCAGTTCACAGCCTCCGCGGTCTTAGAAAAATGCTACACCCTGGATTTCATTAGATTACAAGCTCATAAATTGAAAAATTACGTCTGGAGCTCCAGACTTTGTAAACCAAACTTGTGCCTGAACCTTGTAGCATAAGCAACGCTTGTAAATAGGTTTCATATTGATTCTGCAAACAGCTTTATGTTCTTTTCGGTTGAAATAATATTTACATTGTTTTCTGTAGAACCACGACAACCAGTTTACTGTGATCCAACTGGTCGGAATGCTTCGTAACATCTCAGCAGGAATGAAGTATCTTTCCGACATGGGTTATGTGCACAGAGATTTGGCTGCACGAAACATTCTCGTCAACGCTCAATTGATTTGCAAAGTGTCTGACTTCGGCATGAGTCGCGTTCTGGAAGAAGATTCCGAAGCTGCCTACACTGCCAGAGTAAGTTTAGGTTACTTTTGTACATTACCAAAATGCGTTTTTATACAGCATTAAAGCAAATTATTAATTACTAACAACCTTACGTGGCACGCTGTTGAATGCCTGATCTTTTAAGCTAAAAGGATAGTTCACTAATCGTGAAGCTATAACAGGGAGGGAAGATTCCTATTCGTTGGACCGCACCGGAGGCCTTCACCTTTCGCAAATTTACGTCAGCCAGTGACGTATGGAGTTATGGAATCGTCATGTGGGAAGTGATGTCATACGGAGAGAGGCCTTACTGGGGGATGTCAAATCGAGATGTAAGTAACCTTTAGTATCTTTGTCTTCAGCGTACCCCGACAAACGCGAACATACTTTTGTTTTGTATTGAAGGTTTTTTTGCATTTTTCAAAACCCATCCTTACGTTTTACTTTGTGCAACAGGTTATGAATGCTGTGGAAACCGGATACCGCTTACCGGCCCCAATGGATTGCCCTCAAGTCCAACATCGACTCATGCTTGATTGCTGGAAGAAAGATCGCAACCAGAGACCAAAGTTTGCACAAATCGTTGCATCTCTTGACAAAATGCTTCGCGAACCAGCTCAATTAAAGATCAAAGCAGGCCACGAGTAAATTTTAATTTATTGTCTTTTTCGATGGCTTGGTTAAAAATAATAACAAAAATTACTTAATTTAAAGTTATCAGCTACTCTGCTACAAAATAAAGAAGATTAAAGTTGGTGTAAACCACAAAAGATTTGGACAAGCACAATATATTAACCATGTTTATTTGATCGTTAGGCGACCAAGGAACGGCAGGATTTCGAACACCCACGGCCGCCCAGCCTCTGCACTGGGTCAAGCAGCATCTCAACCTGCTGACAATGCTCCTGTGTCCAGAACTGCGTCTTCTCCCCCTCACTCCTCATCTAACGGTGATTCAGGATACAGCAACGAAGAAACAGATGAGGAGGTTCCCTTTGTGACGACAACGAATGAACAGCTCAAGCCAGATCCTGGAAATGTTTCATCTTTGGGAGTGTGGCTGGACAGCATTGGCCTCTCGCATTGCAAAGAAAGTTTTACAAGAAACGGTTGCACATCCCTTGAACAAGTTTTGCAGCTAACTCACAGGTGAGATTTGAAACCCATAAAGGCTCTTTTCTCGCTAATAAAGGTTAAATAAATGTTTTACGAAACTCCCCAAAGCAATTATCATAACTGTGGCAGATAAGCACTGGGTTTAGTTCAAACTTGTAGTATAAGCTTGTGCGTACATAGGAAAATCATTTGTTAACGTACCGAGGAGGTCGAGCGGGTGCGGGGGTGTGGCATCAACCACCAATACCTTCCAGTTGACTTTGATCAGTTTATTTTACTTCAAAGTTTTCTAAAAAAATCCTCAAGATTATATGAGTTGTTTTTTGGAGGACGTAATATTAAATTCCTCCATAATTTAATCCACTATTTGGGTCAGTGTGTTTATTCAAAAGATTATGAGGATATCGGTGTTTAGTATTCTATGATATATTTCGGTTTTGCAACGCTGAGCTGAACCCGAATGGCAAGTGATACTAAACGTATTTTTAAATCTTTGGGATAATCAGAATTGTACAGGGCACAGATTTGTGGTTAAGGTTGTCTGCTAAATGGCAATGAGCCACGTTGATATTTTACAACCTGAAACTTATATGCCGGGATTAATACAGTGACTTTACGCACCGTCAACTTTTCCACTCGACTTAGTACATGTCAAGTCGGGAGTTTATCGAACGTATCTCGGGGTCATGGGGTCGACTGGCGTTGGGGCTTGGGGTAACGCATCACTAGGCCCCCGCACGCATTCTTGACATTTCGCCTGAGATGAAAACCCTAAACCCATTGTCTTCGCACCACAAAAATTCCGACCCGCTCTGGTTTGCTGTTTTTGGCCGATTTAAAATTTCGGTCTTTGCACAATCCGCGTTTTGTCTTCTGCCAAGTGGAATCGACAAGCACCATTTGTATGCAAACATTTTATAGTGGGTGGGTACGTGGGCACAACGCTAATGGAGGCTAAGTTGTTAGCGCCATGTTGATTTTATACTTAGCCAGATCTTTTGCGTCACGTGAAATGTTGGCTTTAGGTTCATGTATTGTTACCACTAATCACTCAATGTTGAATCCATTGATATTTCCGCAGTGATATGGAACGAATGGGAATCGATAGCACGAATGATCAAGACCACCTGATCGAAACGATCCAAAAGATCTCCGCGCAACAGCTGGAGCAGCAGGATGCAGATGTTGATGGCCAAAGAAGATCAGCATCATCAATGTTACCTTCCTACAACGAGAGTCAACGACTCACCGGGATTTCCGTGTGAAAAGAAACTTGGCTGGTTGAGGTCAACCTATTAAAGAGCAGTGGCCGTTCGAGAGTTGGCGGTATAGAGAAACGTAGAAGAACCTCATAATCGAAAAACTGACCGTTCCTGGCTAATTACGAGGGTTCAACAGACTGTATGAGCCGCTTGGCGTTTTTTGGGAGTGTTTTGTACAGCTCTAATTTACACCGGATTTCGGCAAAAATCGACAATCATTTGTACTCCCATTTATTAGCTGCGTTGCGCTGTGCAGTTTCTTTCTTGCTTCATAGTTATGTGCAATTGATTTTCTCTTGGACAATTTTAAAACAGCCTTTGGACATGAAATATCTTCGGCTACTAGATCGTTAATTTCAGCTCTGGTGTTGTTTGGTTGTCATGTTCCTATTTCCTGTTTTTTTTTTGTTACAGTGTCTATGGTGTGCTTGCACACTTTGCAACGCGAAAGCTTGTGTCTTAATACTATCCAAGCCTTGATAAGCTTTTAAACACTCCTGGTGAATGTGGCTTGCTGGCTTGGCTGTAGTAAACGTTATAATTTGTTCACAATATGTGTTGTTTCTTAGTACCCAGGTCAGCATTTTTTTTTGTTAAAAAATCCTAATTTCAGCAAAATTTTAAAAGAAACAAATAGCGACCCTATGGTCGAAAGTGGACCAAATTTACCTTCATCATGTTTTTACTAATTTGCATAGCGTTATTTATTTGTTGCTGCCTTTTGTTTGTTATTCATCATAGTACCGCGCTGATTCGTGTACTAAATAAATTAAAATCGTCCGCTTACAAAACTTTGCATTATTGAACTGCTTTGAGCGTTTTAGATTTTTTTGCTCTGAACAAAAAATCATTGCTTTGTAGTTAAATCATATTAATTTTACTGCACATGAAAAGGGTTTAGTCCCCAGTGAGTTGTTTATAACATCAGCGGTTAGGCATTTAAAGAAATGTTAATTTCCACGGTGCTGCCTGCCGTCAAACGGTGCTGAGAAATGAAGAAATACATTTTCATTGGCAACGCTTGATAATCACTGAAAGTTGTTCCTTCAATTAACAAACCTGCAAAGTAGATTCACATCGTTTCAATCGCACTATGTCATACCTAATGTAGAACAACTTAGCTGGTAATTCCTAGGAATGTGTCGGAATTTGTCACAAACGTCATAGAATTGTTGTAACACAAGCGCCTAAAGCAGCGTTTCACATGCCAATGATAAAATGGTCGTTCCTGGCCTTCTAACGCTTAAAGCGATCGTCACATCAACAGGGCACCACCAAGGCCGATTTTTTTAATTTCAGCTTGGTTTGTGGAGCACATGGGTTGATCATAGCGGGATAGTCCTTGTCATCCGATTGTGGTTTTCACAAGGTAATGTTCACGCCACGAAAGTTGGATCAATGCTTGTTTGGATTGATGTCATATTATTCTTCTCGCGTTCCCATGGTATTTTTGTGCGAATTCCGAATCAGTGATTGATCAGCACAGATGTGGATTAAAAGTCATATTCCAAGTATTTCAAGTAGCTTTATGTAGTGTGCAGATTTTTCATACAACTTGTCAAGAAAATCATATTAGGTGAAAAATGCCGCTCGTGATTTTTAAATTTGTTTGAACAAATAAGTCAATTAAATTGTGTAAGATTGTCACTTTGCTCGACGCCGATAATAGACGTATGCTTCTGTTAAACATAAAAGATGTTTTTTTAAATTAATCCATGACGTCGGGAGACTTAAGCTAGACGGCTCACACAAATTGTTTACGGGCGCGGAATTTACGAGTACAACGCACAACCACTTTTAAAAACGTTATTTGAGTGGTGGGAAAAGCCAACAATTTTTGGGGGGCATTTGGCCTAGTAGCCTGTCAATGTACATGAAACAAAAAACAACGAAACTGTCAAACCTTTGTTCAAATTATAAACTTGCCAAATCAGGATTCGCCAGACCTCCACTTTTCCAGAGAAGTTGTTTTGTACAAATCAGATAAAACGCGCTTTTCTTTTGATAACAGGTTATAGTTCGTCATGTAACAATTTGGTTGACTTCCTTTTTGGGACTCACGGTCATATTAACCCTTTTATAGGGGAAAAGCAAAAAAATTCGAAGATTTTTGTTTTGTTTTTTTTCAAAGCAAGTTTTATATGTATGTGTTACCACGACATATAAATAAACACAGGGGGTAAACGCCAAGGTAAAAGCGGCATTTCAGAGACCAGGCCATTTAACTAAAAAATCGGCACGTCTGTTTTTTTGGACGGCATTTGAATATTCGAAGATCTTCATTATGTGGAGAGCATATAAATCTTTTCAGAGTTGGAGCACATTGTGTGTATACTTAGATTGATATGTAACATATCGAGCACACAACAAAATACAATTTAGAAGGGGTGCGGTAGAACTATTGGTATTAGTTCCGAACAAACATAAAAGACAATTCGGTCTGATATTTAACAACATTTTAGTTGAAATCCAAGAAGTGACTTGTTCCCAATATGTAGCAACGACATTACACGCATAAAACAAATGATACAAAGATTCGGGGGTATCTCCACAGAAAACGCAAAGTTCAGAGGTTACTTTTTCGAATGTGTACAGCTTATCGTTTGTAATGATGGCTCTTAAGTTAAATTTTATTTGGAAAACTCTTAATTTGGTTTCTACTGTACACGTATAGTTGTTCTAGTAATTAAGCCCCCAGTTTGTTTTTTCAGTCCAAGTTTCTAAATCATTTTCCCAATTATTTTGCTGTTTTAGTGGTGGCTCTGTGGTAAACTCTTTAATATATTGATAGGTTTGCACACTGTTGTCCGCAGGCCTATTGTATCTAAACAATTTGGTACTGTTTGGTTAACTGGTTTCACAGACTGTCAATCTTCTAGGTCCCATTCCTTTGGGATTGCGGCAATTAATTTGATGAATTCATTAAAACCCTTATTGGAAGGCATAAAGTTAAATTTAATTGAAAGTTCATCATATGTCATGTAATCGCCCTCTATATTAATCAGATCGAAATGACTACAAACGCCGACACGGATAAGATCAGGCACGTAACAGGATTTCGAGTGGTATCGTACTTTTGTATTTAGCCATATGGGCCAAAAATAGTTTGTGTTAAAGACGTCGATTTGGCAAAAAGTTTGCAGTCGAAAACTGCTTTTCTTAATGTACGCGGAGGAATAGTTTGTAGAAAAGCTTGGGTTTGGGGGATATATTGCTGCCCATCCAGGTATTAAATTCATTCACATTCGTGTGTGAGTGTTCAAGATTTTTCAATGGTGATGAATAAGAGTCGTCAAAAAGTTTATTAATCCACTTTGAATTTAGTGATAAAAGGTATGCATCAATATCTATCATATTAGCTCCCCCAGATTCAGGGTAATTGCAAAAAAAAATCCGAAGATAGCATGAGTGGTGATAACAATTGTTCAGTGGCGCCACCAAGTGTCCTGAAACTTAACTCCGGTTTCAGGTTAAAAAATGGGCACGTTTAGATTCAGGAAACAGGGAAAAAATAATTTCTCTGTCAGTTTAAGCTGACTAAATTAAACTTGACTTTTTCTTCAGATTGCCTCACTGACTTAACCCATGATTTTTCATGTATTTGCGGAAACTTTTTGCAAGTTTTATTGGTTTCTTCAGGAAACCCAGCACAGTGGACAAAATAAAATAAATAAAAGACAGAGAAAACAGCTTAATAGCGAAAAGCATCATGTAAATAATTTGGTAAGTCAACTGTGTTGCAGCATAGGAAAAAACTTTGACACAACTTCAACATATTGTAAACGTACTTTGGTAGCAAGGATAAAAACTACATGCACGCGCAATATTCAAGATAAAGGACAAATGACAGCACACAAACAGGAAAGGCCTGTCCAGTCGTTTGTTTGGCATGACGCTAACACAGCAATTTAAGCATCACTAACGACAGGCAAACATCAACATCATGCGGAGGCGCCAACAGCATAAGTCGATAGTTCTCGTTTTGAGTGCATAATATTTTGTGCCAGCTGGCACATTTCTCTTCTTTGTCTCCTATGGACCGTAGACGTGCCAAAATGCTTTCACATCAAAGACATATTTTCTAATCCGTTTTTACACAGGGATTCCAGTCAGCCTTTCATCATGATATTGCGAAATGTCGTGCTTTTGGTAATTAATACTTCGCATGCCGCGTATGCTGTCCATCAGTCTGTCCTGATGGTCCATGTCGTTTATTCCAAGACGGGCAAGGTCACTGTACGTTTAACAAAATGCCTTATTAGTAAAAATATAGTATTATTAGTATCATAATTTTACTAATAATTTGCGTTGGGGGTTGGTTCGTAAAGTATCAAGTTACCTATACGTGTTGGCCAACCAGAAAAACAAAGAAAAAACAATAAATTCTTGGCCTAAAAATGCGTAGTGCTTGGTGCCTATACCAATCATGCTGCTGGTATTGTCTGCATTTATTTACAAACTGTCGATGACCTCAACCCGACAGTGCAGTTTGATGGAAACTTTTCTCACCTGATCGTTAATTGGAGTACTTGTTCAAGCGAAGTGCATCCGTTCTGAATAAAATTCTCCTTGTACTCCGTTTGACCCACGCTTTCCAACCAACTTCCGAGCGAGGAAAGGTCGATGTGGCTTCGTGAAATCTCGGACAATTCGCTCTCTTTCTCGCGTGAATGGTCCAATAGTAGTGTTGATGTTTCGCTGGGTTTCGTCGATCGATGTGAGCCGAAACCAGCCAAGCTACCGTGTTCGTTTATCAGTCGCCCGTTTCCATTTTGACTGCGGGAAAGGATTTGTCATTATTACTGATGTCTCGTTGATTGCACGCAGCCCGGGCGCTAGCGAAAGTAATTACCATCTGCTGAGCGCATTTAACGCAATACAAGTCTCATGGAAGATTTGTCGCATCTGCGAGGTTTAGCGTTATACGTCTTTAACTTATAGGTTTACATCCAACGCATTGCAGTACCCAAAACAAAACAACTTATTTTAATAAACAACATTTCCTTTTACGAATACTTACTCGTTGCCAGCAATCGCCTTAAGTTGCGATGGATCTCTCAGCATTCGGTCAAGGGAAGCTACGATTTGACCAAACTTGGGACGATCATTTCGATTTTTCTTCCAGCAATCCAACATGAGCTGATGCTGAACTTGTGGGCAGTCCATAGGTGCTGGAAGACGGTAACCAGTGCCAACAGCTTGGATCACCTGAAACATTTACAAAGTTAGACTCGTTTCTCCCCTCGGTTTATTTTCAATAATAACTTAAATAGGTCGATATTAACATAACTATTTGTGTCTGTAGCAAACTTACATCTTGATTCGACATTCCCCAGTAAGGTCTCTCTCCGTATGACATCACTTCCCACATGACGATTCCATAACTCCAAACGTCACTGGCTGACGTAAACTTGCGATATGTGATTGCCTCTGGCGCCGTCCAACGGATTGGAATTTTCCCACCCTACAAAAAGGTAAAATGTCAAATAAATAAAATGTGAACATTAATGCCAAAATGAAGCTTTTGCCATAAAGAGCATAGCAGATCAAACTGGAATGACTTACCCGAGTTGTGTAGGTAGCATCCGAATCTTCTTCTAGAACGCGACTGAGGCCAAAGTCAGACACTTTACAAATCAATTGAGCGTTGACGAGAATGTTTCGTGCAGCCAAATCTCTGTGCACATAACCCATGTCGGAAAGATACTTCATTCCTGCTGAGATGTTACGAAGCATTCCGACCAGTTGGATCACAGTAAACTCTCCATCGTGCTTCTGCAATCCAATCGTTCAGCATTAAACCAGTTCAAACTGGTATGAAAAAGGTGTTTGTCACGTATAGTGCGAACAAATGTATGAACAAAATTGCTGCTTGGTTTCCCTACGATTGGAATTTGAATCGAGATTGACATCTGCGCGTAACAAAGCGTGACGAAGAATGGCTTAAACAAACAGGCACCGCAAAGCACGGAAGGCGCGGAACGCACAGCTAAGGTAAACAGTAAATTTAACGGGTTAGCAGGCGTGGAGAGAGCTGTAAACAGACCGAAATAGGAGAGAGTCAATGCTTTCCCCTGGCCTATCTGCCTATCAGCGGTTTAGGAGCAGACTGATTGCATCTTATCTTTGACAACACGGGGCTTAATAATTTAGGGAAATTATGCAAGCTCAGAGGTTTGCTAGCGTATCAATAACCTGCTAAAACTATGAGCCTAAATTGTCAACCCGTTTTACCGAAATTTTCCATCACAGAAACGTCTCAAATAGGCTGGTATTGAACTATGTTAGAGGAAATGCCAACATGGCATAAATGTGTATTGATGGCGTGCGAAGTCGCGCCGAACACCGCTCGTTATATTACCGAAGTTGCAAGTCACTTACCCTGAGGAAAGCGTCCAACGAGCCATTTTCCATGTACTCGGTGATTATCATATGCGGGCGGCTCTTAGTGACGACGCCTTCGAGCCGAATGACATTGGGATGATCGAACTGGCCCATAATTGATGCCTCGCCGAGAAAATCCAATTTCTGTTGCGTGCTGTAGCCTGACTTCAATGTCTTGATTGCCACTTGCTGCTCGCCTTTACCGCAAGGTAATCCGGTTCGGCCTCGGCAAACTTCCCCGAATTCACCTGCAACGGAAATACATTTCGAGGCTACACGTTTGGTCTTTAAGAAACTTCAAAGGCAGATGGGTGGCGCGCACCGGTAAATAAACGTGACCACAAAATAATGGTCCCGGAGTTTGCCCATTACCTAGATCAATGGTTTGTCAAAATAGCCACCGCTATCAACAGAAGACCTGTCCATAATCGTGGTAATATATAAGAGCGCGTTATATAGATTACATTCACCTCAAAATAATGTGTCTTGAGTTATCACACCAACATCTCATTTCGGTCGAAATATGTCAAAAACACATTTTGGTTCGATCGTTCGAATTCAAACGCACCCCAACAAGGCGTGTTTAAGTCAATTTGCTCGCTTATCAGATGGCGGTCGGCGTGCACCTGCATAATATCTAAACCACCCTGCGTAATAAGCACGCCCGCATGCCAGGAAACACAGTCAAAGTAATTTTCCACGTGATCCTGCATTTGTGAATTGATTTTTAGCAAAAAAGTGCGTTCATTCGACAAAGGACAGCAAATCAATGGCCCTGCTATATCGATATTAAAATCTGTTTGGATTCTGTGTCATTTATGAGAAATTTGGTGGGTTCGCTCACAAGGTGTCTGGAAACACAAGTCTATGTGTGTGTTTTTTAATCTGATGCCTAACGCTATAGTGCGACACCTGGACAATGCACACTGTAAAAGCAATCGATATTCGGCGCAACGTTGATGGAACTCAATGGATTTAATCTTGCTTTCACGCGTCTTTTCACCAAAGCCTTGTGCTTTTACCACGCGATTTGATTGTTGGTATTTAGGTCAATGGCATAGCGATGGTCTTACGATCATCTGATATCGTTTAGTTTAGACAAAAAAATCCAAGGCGGTAGAAGGAAAAAAGGCACAATCCTTTTGCATTTTGGCAACAGTCGTCGTTCGATACATGTCCCAAGCCGACGCGCCGATAAAAATAAACTATAGTTTTGTTCGCTGCAGTGTGCTTTCGACCTTTTGGGTGAATCTTGTAAGTCAACGAAACAGAACGGTATCCCCACCCCCTAGCCTCAAAGGTATACCGAAGCCCATAATGAATGGATGAGGCTTAACGTGTAATAAACTATAGAGTAGAGACAGCAGTTATTTATGCATTACATGGTACTTACCTCCGCCAATCACCTCCTCGATCGATATGTAACTCGCATCGATCTCCTTGGTAAAATCGAGCACAGCGCGGTGTGGATCTTCGTACGTGGTTGGATCAATGTATGTTTTATGTATGGAGGGCGGGTAGACGCTGTTGCACCTGAGGGCGCTTGTTGGCAACATCGCAAACTTTTCAAAGTCCATCTTTGACGACCGGAACTTGTGCGTGCGCCTGCACAAAAGCAAAGAATTTGCAATTAGGCATGACTCTTTTCGTAGTGCAGAAAAATTACCTAAATCGGTTTATGTGCGTATTTGTTTTCAGGTGTGACAATGCAGGGACGAACGCAGCAACAACAAAAAATCAATTTTAGAACAAGGTTTACACGAATTGTTTCCTGCTTTAGTGTTGTACGCTTGTTACAGCAAATATTTTACCAAAAGTTTGGCGTATGTAGTTATGCATATAGATATGCCCTAAAAATATCTTACAAAAATGTCCAACTACAACTTACCTTTTGCAAAAGAAGACTAAAGCAATTACTATGAGGACAAACAAGGAACCAGCAATAACGGCCACAATTAGATGAAGTGTGTTTGGTACAGCCTTGTTTTTGTCATCACCAGCCGTCGTAATCTCATAATTCTGTGTCAGGGTCTTCGCTGCAGCACTAAAGGGTCCGAAACCGGCCGAAGTTCTTGCACGTACCTAAATTATGAACACAAACATTACATTTCCAGGAGGACTTGCGGTGCCGCCTAATATTTGTAAATTGCGGAAAAGTTTAACCTAATATACCCTGGCCTTTGCATGAAGTTTGCCCGCGTACACCTGCGCCTATGTTTGTACCATACATAAATGAAACTACGGGCACGGGCACAACTTAAGTGATAATTTTTAGTCGGGAAATAAAACTTGTAGAAAAGGCCGTGCAAAAAAGGAATTTAACATATGAACGTACACGACGAATTATTACAAAAATTGTTGCATTTCAGAAACAAACCATTTTTGTTTGTTTAACACATCCCGCGTTCAAACCATATCAATTAAGTCTCACAAAAATCCAGATTGGATTGATATTAGACAAAATTACCAGCCCAATCACATACACTTTGAACTCCTGTAAACGTACCTTTACAATGTATTCAGTAGCCTGAGACAGGCCAGTTACTTGCATCATCTGTTTGCTTGTGAATTTCACAATCGATTCGTCTGCACCTTCGTCCATTCCTTTTCCAATCACGGTTACCTCGTATTGACGAATAGCACCGTTTTCGTCGGAAGGTCCCGTCCAACTTATCACAAAACTGCTTGGCGTGACGTCAGAGATATCCACGTCCAGTACGGCAGTCGGTACTGAAAATTAAACATTGTAAACATTAAATTTACGTCGTCAGTTGTGTATATTTTGAATTGCAAAAACCTGGTGAATTTAGTGTAAAACAAATGGTTTCAAGTCATTTTCTATTTGTAATCTCTAGTTTTCAAACCCCAGACATTTGCTCTGAGGTTGACTTTTTGCATGCAAATAGCATCGCGCCACGGTAGGATGTGGCAAAATGAAAACAAAGACTTAAAAGTACTTGCGACAAGCTGAAAAGTGGCATCCAGCAATGCAGTCTTGCTATTTGGTGCCTGCATTGATGCACCAATATTTTTAGCTTGTCATTTTGGTGCGAAGGAATAATTCATGTGTCTGACATCGACACCGGCATGCATCACGGAAACATCACACGGGCAATCACCTGCTTGACTTGTCTCAGCAGTTACAGTGGCGAAACTCTTTACATTCAGTTCGTGGGATGCAACGCTGCTCACTCCATTGCGGGCAAACACCTAGAAAAGCATGGTGTCAAAATAATATTTTCTTTCATTCGAACGGTAGCAAAAATAATTAAAATCAACAAAACCCCGCAAAAGGCATGCGTGACACATTAGCATGGGAATTTAATGCGTTTTTCAATACTCCTCTGACTCCCTATGCTGCAACGTCTTAGTCAATTCGAATCCACAGACACAGAGTGGGATATTGATCGTTTGCCAGACTTCCTGGGACTCATTAATATTAGAATCGTACCTTGAATTTGTAATAAGCGAAGGCGCTGAGATCCTGCACAGCAACAGTTGTGGAGACGAGGCCATTTTGTGAAGGCTCGTAGTCAACCCCAGTAGGACAAGGTTTGCAACCTTGGAAGTCTTCCTGACAGTACACGCATTCAACTCTGCACAACAAACATCCAAAATATTTAATTTTTTTTAAATACCAATAAAATATAAGAGGAGTTGGGCACAATGCAGAAAAACACAACAGCAGCATGTTTGCTAAAGTTTTGCAAATATTGTAAACTGACATTTGAAGAATTTCTATTTTGCATGGTGCTGTATGGCTGATATAGGTATGCTATAGACACTGACAGCGCAGGACCTTTAGTCTGTAATCCGAAGCGGTAATCTGCACCAAAACACACGAAATCTCCCTATCCCGTGTCAATGTTGTGCCCCCGCGTATCGCAGGTGTACGGACGAACGTAGCGGAGCTTTTAATTAGGCACAGGTCCAGGCTACTTTCCTTTGCAAATTGGACAGCAGGGGTGACAAGCCAACCGGAGTCGTCTGCATACGTCGTGCAGAGATTTAATTAAGTGCCATTATCTGGTTCCGCTTCTGAGCCCGACAAAATCGCTCTCCGATATCCGGGATGCGTCTTAAACTCCCACATCGGTTCTGATTTAAAGTAAATTCCGCGGTCGCGTGGTTACCCAAACACTGAATTTACTCTTTTCTCGTCACAGCATATAGTTAAACGCGTTGACGTCAGAAAGGCACCGCCTCAAACCACAAACTGACAATCAAGCTCCAATCAACTTAATGATTTTACCACCGATCCATTTTTCCCACCAATTTGACCAAAGGATGTAGCGATTGAGATGGTTAATTTGTGGCGAGTACCATCGTTCCGGCAATCTCGACTTGTTTACTTGGAATAGTTACCTGTATGTCAGATCATCACGCCCTCCATCATGCAGGGGTCGATTCCAAGTGAGTTTGACGTTGGTTTGATTTACTTCAGCCCGAAGATTTTCCGGTTTACTTGGCGTCTCTGCAATAAGATAAACATCGATAAACAAGGCTTTGGCTGCCAGTCATACATGGGCCTTAATTGTAAACAAAGCGTCCCGAATACAAAAACATAATTCAAAATTTTTATTTTCTGTAGAAAAGGTTTGAGGTAGCAACATGATTACGGTGTTTTGGATACCATAATCTGAATTACAAGATTCGCCGTAAAACGAAAATCTGTAGGTGTATTTAAGTAACAGTTACGTCATATGTGGCACATATGCAGTCAGTTTTGAGAATCAAGTGTCGTTTTAAAAGATGCAAGATTTCAAAAATCTGCCGTTGTCTTCTGCATACCGGAATATTTCTGAAAACTCTGAACTACCTGTCACGCGTTTTTAAGTCCGCTCAACCGTTTGGTTAAAACGAAGCAGTGGCAGGGGCAATGGCTTTCGTGTTATTGCGTTTAAAAATTAATGGTTTTCTTAACGCTTCCGCTCTGGCCTGCCGCTCGGCCAAAAATGTGAATGAGAACACGAAAAAAAGTTTTGCGAATGCTTGAGCGCACAGGTACAGGTGAATGCCAAAGCTTTTCCTGTTCGAAACAACACAAACAAGTAGCGACAAAGCCCGTCATTGTTGCTAACCCTCCACCGGTCACTGCGATCCCATTCAAAGTCACAACACTTGCGCGGTAATTTGAACGGTTATCACATACATGCAAGGCAACTGATGCGATACCAGAACGCGTTAACCCTTTTTTGCACGAACAAATTATGATACCAACCACTTGACAGTAAATCAAGCGCCGCTTTAATTTCATTGCGGAATATTATCTACATTTTGTCTTACATAAACCTCCAATTGATCTAAAAAATGTCTTACTTGTGCATGCCAGTGTGGGTTCATCATTAGGTGCTCTATAATAGCCGTACATGCATTCACATTCCGTTGCAGCATAATTCCGAGAATGACTGTACGAAGGGCACCTTTGACATGGTAAGTTGCCATCCTCAGATTTGAACTGACCTCGTCCACACGCTAAAAAAACAAGGTATGTTTAAAACAATTGGATTTTAACACAGCAAGTTATCAAACAGCTGAATGAAGAAGTGGAGATAAATGGGTAGTTTCTCCTGGGTGTTCTCACAGCGTAAAAATGTTGAAACGGATCTATTTTTGTACTCCACCCTTGTTCGTTTTCAAGTGCGCAGTGTTGTATTTTAAAGCTGCAAAGGACAAACTCGGAAACGTGCGGCTGCCAGGCGGGAATCAAATTTCGAGTGACACCACCCTGAGGTCATCGGCATCCACATCAAATGCGCTGGGAAAACGTTGCAAGTTCTCACAGAGGACAAGCGAGGCAAACTTCATGATAGCATTTGAAGACAAAGACAATGCTACGGACAGGTGGCAAATGCGATAGGTTGTCATTCGACAGGAAAAAAAACCTTTGGCACAAAGGAGTTCCAGCCAGTCGAGTTAAATTTGCACACATGCCCTTCATCATGCTGTGAATCTTCACGTTATCCCAAAAACGACTGTGTAAACTTTACGTTTTGTGACCCAGCACGGCGTGATAGGGAATGGACAACACGCATTGTGACTCGGCGGAGCGAATCAGTACGGTCTGTAATTTCTATTAAACTGTCAATTGGCACCGTGTCGCAACAGATTCACGCGTGCGAAGGCTGAAAAACTAGACCTATTGTTCGAGCAGGCTTTGATTTCCGCCGGTTCAAAAGCACCGATGTTCGCACAAGTCGCCGCTGCTGAGTGAAACGACGTCATCTTTTCTTGCCGTGTTAAATATATCACAACATACGCACTACCCACATTTTGGATTGGTATTAAACGTAATGGATTTCATATGCAAACGTAATACACTAGTTTATTGCAAATAACCGAAAACGTTATCAGTCGAGGAGCTAAACGTATGTCTAACCAACGTGTTATCGATTGACTTGAGGAACGGCGACCTAACATTTCTAATTTATCTGAAAAACTTAATCAAAAACTTAAAAACCAATCACAACAAACGGAAGTGTAATTGTTCAATCCTATCCCACTTCATGCCTCAGCAATTCTTACATCCACCCTGTCAACCCGTTATCGATCCTAACGCTCCTATTTACACTCAACAAAATGCTTCCTATTTCCTCGCCCGCACGACACTGAGGTATCAGGTGTTCGACCTAGCGATGCGTACAACCGGTTGCAACAGTGTAAGGTATGCGGCAAGTTACAAGGGTGTGAAAAGTGTGACGTGCTTGTAGGAGTTAACCACTAAGCAGCTATGCAAAGCGACACAAATTGCTGTAATTCGACTCCATGGAGTCTGGCACGGTGTTGACGGTTGCTGTTCTTAGCCATATTTCGTGTAAACAAGTGGTGAATATGTTAAACACTGGTTGAGATTAAACTTGGCTAATCCAAAGGCGTGTGTGTTTCGTAGCGGGAAGTAGTGTACAAATCCACATGGACGTGTAAAGGAGAATGTCTGATATAATCCACAATCTAATTGCAAGGGGCGCCATTAGTTGTGTTAGTCGCTGTTAAGACTACTGCCAATATATAGGCACAGTTTAAATGGTAAACAAGAATATGTTTTGACGATTTGACTGGAAAGGCTGCTGGCAATACATGGAAATTTAAGCTGGCGATTCAATATGGCGCTGATACCCACGTACTCTCGCATACCGTGTTAATCCTTTCCATTTCCTGGGTATTTGCGGGTGTTTAGCAGAAAATCTAACAGACAACAACAAACACCGACCGCACGCACGTTTTCAAGTACATTCACCGCTTTGGAGCAGTTCAAACGTAGCTTAAAACGCAAATCCTGTCTCGCCCCGCCCCCAGCCTAGAGTTTCACCCAGCAGACACGCGCAATAATCTCCGCGGGGCCAATTCATTCACGCAGGCCATTCAGTCAAGCTTTTCATAGGAAATGGCGATCCCAACGTTGCTCGTGCGCTTGTTATTCTTAACGGCAAATAAGCGGACAGTGAGGTACTGATCCATTGTTGGCGCAAAGCCTCAGTGGCTGTTCGACAGTTTGTGATAACTCGAATAGGCTACAAAACACAGGTTGTCCACATTATGGGACACGGATGCTCCATGGCTTAAAAACTCTCGTCAGCTGAAAGCCTCTTTTAGGCAAAGGATTAGGGCGGAGCTGAGTTCGATTGCTACATGACTTTCCATGATTTGTTATCCTCTTCCCACGCGCCTTATGTTATCACCATCAACAGTTGCCACTGTTTGTTGGGTTTACAAATAAACACTGCGACTGTCAGGCTTTACTCGTCAGGTTAATTTGACGTATGGCCGTGCTAAATATAAAAACTTTAATATTTCAATATTGGCTACACGAATACTGAAACAAAACATCCTCGCTTTGCGTTTATTTTCATTGCCAAACGGCGATGTATACCAAGCAGGGTGTGGGACATGTACAAAGAAAAAATAGTTTTACCCTAGTGCTGTGTCAATATGACAGTGAGATGTGAAAAGAAAGGTTTAAAAAAACTCGCCTCTTTTATATTTCACGTCCACGCGGGATTAAATAATACCTAAAATAATACTCAGATTTAATTAAGCGTTTCCGCGCCCTTTGCTTTCTATTCAACGCCACCACATCGCCAGCACATTTGTTTGTGTAAACTAGACTGCAGCCGCCCAGGTCACAACAAGGCAACGGCAATAAAACCTCGTCGCAAAAGTTCCGGTTGAATTGAGCCTGATTCAAAACTTTGGGGCTGGCTTACGGTGTCGAGCAAAATCGAAGACGCCTCTCGCGCTTGAGAGCAACCCCGCTATGTACTGAATGTCGGCTCACGAACCAAGTAATAAAAGTCGAAATGCGTTCACGCGCACAACACCGTTAGATAGAACGTCGCTTTTTTGCAAATTATCAAGTTTGCACGATAGCTGTGTTGCGAGGGTTAAACTTCACTTGAGCGAAACTTTGATCGAATTTGATGCCAAAACAAAATTAGACTGGTTTCCGTCAACCACTGTGCAGCTGAGAACGCGCATATTTGCCACAATAACTTCGCGTGTAACATTGCATTGAAACATTGCATCAGTGTACGGGTGGTGGTTTAGGTGTTGGTGAGCGAAAACCAAATTTACACGACGGGCTAAAATCTACATTGATTTCCTGTCGGTGCATTACCGAGATATGTGACAATAAAATGTGACATCGTCCCGAGCTACGGTACTCAATATTTTGGTAGTCGAAACGAGTAGCAAAAATCAATGCCATGTCGTACAGATGCTAACGATTTAGTAAATCGATTTTGTTCAACGTAAGCGATGTTCCTACATGTCACCTTTGTCATCGACCAGCGGCCAAGCTACATGGGTGAGTCGGCGTTTGCCAACCCACAGGGAACAATAAATTGACGCTCAGGTGAGCTTAAGTGTGCGTTTGCTCACCTATTTTACTCTCGCGTCATATTTGTAAAGACTAGACTTTGGCGGGATTCCTGGAGGCAACCCTAAAATCCGTGTCTGGCGAGAGAGCAAACAATAAAAGATTTTGTCTTGCTGCCAAGCTTTCACGTCGAAGCCGAACTGACATGAACTGGCAAACACCAAACAAGGCTTTAAGAGTCGAACTGATCAGCCTAATGCGTAAGTTGTGCGCTAAAAAATGCCAGCTATTCGGTTGCAGCTTGCCTCTGCAAATGCAACAGCAAGAACGGGAGCCAGTAAGTAATACATCAACTTGGTGGACGAAAGACGCTGCCCGCGCCTGTGTCATTTGTCTTAATACGCCCAGGTCATCGTAACGACCTGTCAAACAGGATCAAAAAGCGGAGACTTACAAGAGAAACGTTTTATCAGCCTGAAAATAGGCCGAGAATGTTAATGGTTTCTCATACGGAACTATTCATAGATTGCGTGTTGTTACCTTGGCACGTTGTTAGGTCAGGATCGGGGTCGTAGCCCGCCGTGCAGATACATGAACCCTTCGGAACTGTCCATTCACCTTTTCCGTTGCAAAACAGACTTGGTTGTTGCTGACCGATCACCTGCACAATAATCATGGTAAATCTACCATATAAAGCGATGCTTTCACAAACCAAGCAACAAACTACACAAAGACTCCTTCATCCAATTTAAACAGAAATCGTAGACTTTTGTTAAGCAACGCTCCGGACAATTTTCTCACAAACTCGGTGTGATAATGCTTTACGGTGTTTTACAAGTGCAAGAGCAAACACGTTCATGTTTGTTCTTCTCCGAGTTGTGCTGAAAACCAGACGCTGGGAGAGGGAAAATAGAGAGGAAAACTAGAACCAAGGTCATAATCGACATTGGTTCGCACGGGAACACAGGAGTTCGGCTTTGTTTACCGTCACAGCATTGCTGACACAGGATCCGCCCACTTCCACGAGCGATGTCATTTCAGGTCCGGCTACAGTTCGCCCGAAATTCGCGAGAATCTGTGTCGACGGAGAGCAAAACTTGTAGTAGACCCGGACGTGCATGAGAGCCATACAAGCACCAGTGTCCTGCAATAAATCAATGGCAAAAATCTAAGCAAAATCACGCGTTTGTTTGTGTAAATACGCACAAAGACACGGGACAAAGGGTTGTAAATTATGCAGCTTGACAGGTTAATAATGCTTTCGGTTATGAGGGGATGTTAATGATAAACAGTAAATACCTGCAGAGCTAGATAGATGCCGTTCTTCGACAAGGGACCGATCTCGCGTGTCTCGAAATTAGTTTCTTCTGAACCGGGCCTGAAGCGTTTGTCTGCCGCGATCGTGTCGACCTGCGTATATTGGAAGGAAATTAGTCTTAAAGTGACAACGCGGTACCAGTTGCCACAAGAACTTTCTAGCGCCACAATGTACGTCAATTAACGGCAATTGGATGGAAATCGACCACAAATCACAGGCAAACGAGCTCAAATGATCGGTATGGCTTTCACGTTGGGGTGTGATAATTGCGTAGCTCAGGTTGTTGGTAGAAAGAACCGTGTGGGTTTAAACAAAGCTAGCACGCTTTTTACCAAAATGGTAATTTAAATTTATGTTAAATGAACTTGCCGTATTTGAATTTAAATACCAGTCTTAGTATTGGTTGACTTTAACCTAACACGAAGCGAACTTTTCGGTGAACAACAGGGTAATAAATCTTTTGCAGCTGGACCTTACGTAGTAGGCGAAAGCAGCTCTACTGAGGTCAACAAAATCCCTCACTACGTTGCACATTTAGGAAAACAGATCAGCAGTACTGAATTGTTATCTTTAAATGACGGACGAAAACTAAACGGCGTGTAATTGCGAGCGTGAGAACCAGTTCGATCGAATCCGTCTGCCGTCACCACACCTTTTTCCATCTTTCAATTGTCAAGATAGGTCAACCAACATTTAAGAGATGTTAGCATTGTAAAACGACAAAGCGTTGCGCAATATTTTCAATCGATATAAGGCCAAAAGTTAAAAATGGGTTCGGACAAATACACAAAAAAAAAATTCCTGCTTTGTCACCGTGCGTGCCACCACTACTACACAGTTATTACATGACATTGAACCATAATGCCTTTTTTATTACGTTTTACTATCGCAGGCTCTGTGGGGTAATGTCTTGTTCCCATTGTTTGGAGATACTACATACACATTCCCTGGGTCTGGCTGTCATCGCGCGCCCCCAAAAGCGTGGGCTGCGGATAAGCCTGTGACGGGAAATACCGATGACCGAACGCAGACTCACGGTTTTGATATTCGGGTTACCTTAACTAACTCTGGCGCCTGAAATTGCAACACAACAAAGGTTGTCACGAGATAACTAGAACAGAAAGCAAGAAAACGTACATGTTCAGGAATCAGGAACAGTTTTCTAAACGGACATTTAAATGTCAACTGCCACTCCCATCCCACGTGTTTAGCAAGCCATTTAACCTTACCGGTCGTACGGGCCGGTTGTCGGTTGCTACCATTACACAGTTATTTCCTGCAGTTCTACCTTGATGTAGGCGCCTTCCCTCCATGGCGGAAACGTGGTTGTCGCTTCGTCCCGATCGGTTTCATAATAATACAAGTTGAAGGTTTCCTTACATGTGGCCACGTTAGGAACATCTTCGCACGACCTGAATGTCAATGAAATGTAAATGTTAGATTCGTTGTCCGTTGCGTCCCCGTACATGACATGAAGTACGCATACCTGATGGTAAATTCAAACTCAACGAAGATACGTTTTGCTCCGTCCACTTGTATGAAGGGCGTACGAACCCAATTGTCCTGATGAGCGTTGCGGATCCCGCAGACCATCAACATTCTTCGGTCGCTTTTATCCGGATGAGGACTGCTTACCTCTTGCCACTGCACAATCAGATTTCATGACAATTAAGTCAATGTAAACATGTAAGCAATTACATGTAAAACACGACTTGACTTGAAACATAAGTTACACAAATGTGTATGAACTAGGCAACGACACATACAGAGTACAACCCAGTTACATGTGTGTTATTTAGAGATTACTAACAGCAATAGATTAAGAAAATGTACACAAGCAAGATGTATCAGAAACCAAGTCATCCTGCTTCAAGGTTACAAACAGATTGCAAGGTTGAATATCTACTGCCTTCTCGGTGGCTAGTGCCAAGGAAGTCCAGGGTAAACCTGGTTAGTTACTGGGAATGCAAAAGTATGGAAAACGAAACTTGGAGAAAGTCCCTGTGAGAAACAACAACTATTATGTTGGTGTCTTATACCAACTTAAGTGTCATGGGAATAAATGAAGGGAGCGTCAACTGACAAGAACAATGTTCGCGACTGATCCCATTGTGAAAGTGATTCCTGAATCACGTTTTCATAACGCAGAAGTCGCGCCATCCTCAATCACCTTCCTTCTTAATCTTTGTTTGCTTAAAACCCACTCGCGTTGCCTAACACACGGCGCCTTGTCACAACATCGGTCTAACGGCCGGGGTCTTGTAAAAACTCTTGTTTTGGCCCCGATCAGTGTGAATTCGACATGATTGAAGATCGATAGATAAATACGTACAAATGAGAAAAAATATCACAACGATAACGTTGATGAATTACGTGGACAATGTTAAGAGAAATCTTTTGATGCCTTTTACATGAATTTTGGTGTTGTTACTTCACCCAAATTATGCCTGGATTTTTATACTAGGCGTTTTAATTTATTTGTATTGTTTCCAAGTGTGGGTAAAAAGAGATGCAGTTTATTGTGAAAAGGGTTACTTTTGACTTATTTGACAAATATTTGAAGCCAAGTAACAATTTACGTTTAACCACACGTTGGTCATTTCCTGTGCACCAAACGTGATTGTCAGAGCTTCTCGAGGCAAGCAGGTATCGCAATTACAGCAAGCGGCAATTAACAGGCGGAAGTCGAAGGCGAGACCACAGCCCAAGTGGGGACGGTCGGACATTGATGGGCCTTGCGCACTTTGATCGTCCTTTCATCGACCAACGTTTTCCCTCCGCCGTCCGTCGCCTGACCCCTTGTTAGAAGTTGCTGCGATACGCCGCCGGCAAGAGAAGCCATTTCAGTGCGACTAACGAGGTGGACTGAACTGATCAAACTGATGTCTTGTTTGTGTTGCTGGTAGCGCGACTGATCGCTTGCGCGAGCGAAATTACTCGCAATTATTTTGTAGGAAACACGGTTATTACTTCCAGCTCTGTCATGCATTTTCGAATTACAACCGAACCTGACGTCGCTACACCACGTAGGCGCTGTTCTCCTTAGGCATCATGCACCCAAGGCCATTGGTACTTCACATAATTGGTTAACGCGGATTTAAACTTAATTTTATCTTTGACACAACACAAAAGGCGGGGGATAAAAAGCGCACCGGTCCAGGCTTCTCACGGGGAGTAGACAAAATAAGCGAGACGCAGAAAATGACTGGTTTGCCGCGAATTCAAAAGCGACACAACCTCGTGTAATGATTGTGAGAAACGAACAATGTTATGTAAATTAAAGGTTAAAATGAAACCGCACCTGTGGCGGCGACTGGACGAAAAACAGAAAACTTTTGGTCGCTGCAGACCGTTATAACAGTTTTAGATGTAGGACTTCCATGGAAAAATCTTTTACTGTTAAAAACACCCAAAATCATTAAAAGCAATACAGGGCGTGATTGGTCATTCGGTCGTCAGCAATGTCCATCGGCGGCAAATTAAGGTATTAGCCGGCATTTACACGACTCAACCGGATTACACGCTCATAAAGTGATAGATTTACCATGTATAATTCATCACAAACTTACCGCCGAGCCCTGAGACATCATCCAACCGACGTCCGAAGTCGCCGTTCTGGTGTCCATCAGAATGGCTGGAAATCGAAACAGTTGTCATGTTAATTCAGAATTAATGTGTATATGAACAAAATCTTAATGTTACGACGTAGCTAGTCTCTATTGCAAATCAATACGCGACAGACTTTCTAAAAAGATCTAGTCTAGTGCATCTGTCCTGCTAAGGGCAAACATCAGACGTCGTTGCGGGCCGATGTACCAAGCGTTGTTTGAAATCCCAAATGCCTACATTGAGCCACACACGACGAAAAGTGCAAACAATCGGGGATCGCCCATCCCAGCTTTGCCCAACAAAAAACGGGTCACGTGAGGCGTTGCTTGGCGTCACACATGACTGAGCAGGCACGCGGGCGTCGATTGAAGTAAAATCAAGCAAATATCCGACCTGGAAACCGGTAGCCTACTGGCTAAAAATTTCTCCCCAAATTTCGTTTTGCAGAATATTAACATACATGCGTAACAGAGTGCTATTTGAAGTGTTCGGGTCAATATTGACCGTTTTCGATAACGGCACAGCTAATATCACGTTACCCTGAACAGGTGCAGGTTAAAATAACACAGAGAGCACAGTTATGGACTTCGAACTTGTAAGAGTGGCGTAAATACCAAAAACGCATCCCCCAGAAAACAAACAGGACTCGTTGTCCATATACGGGCCTGCGGGTGTGGTTGGGTACATGACACACATACCAATCGGTACTAAATTTGTCAATAGTGTTGATGTAATTACTGTCGGGTACTGTGGATTGCGCGGTTAACCAGCAGAGTTAAAACGAAGTTTACACAACACTGCGTACAAATTCCCTTCAAGGCAATTTCATCGTGTGATTTGCCGTAACATGAGTTCTTGACCATGGCAGTTATGTTCACAGGCCCCATTGCCGTTTCAAAATTGCAGTTTAGGGGAAGATATCCTTTTTACTCATTTTAGCACAAAAAACTTTTCTGAAAACAAAGGTAAAAAAATGGAGTTGACTTGGAAATGTAGGATAACGTGTGGATTCTGTGAGACAGACGCGCCGTAGGTGCTTCAGTGCTGGTACGTCAAGGGCTCTTAGAACTTTTCGGGAACTTCATTTGTTTCCCATGATGCTTACAAACAAGTGGGGCGCGCAGTGGTAAATGGTGTGGAATTGCGCCACCCGTATCATGCGTGTTTTGATTCAAATTATAATCACCAAACTTGCGTATGTACGATGGATCAACCGTTATAGCATTTCACTCAGTGAAAAAATTCTATTTTCTCTAACGCAATTTCTCAAATCAATGTAAGTGTGATGTTTTCTAAACAGATTCTTTGCCATCGATTTTAGGCCAAAAAATACGAGCTATTGAGCTCGTACAAGGAATAATGGACAACGCGAATGAATATTTCATGACGTCAAATCGAATGAATTCGCTGCCCGGTTACCAGTTCCTGACCCCTTGGGTCCTCAAGTTAAATTTCGTGGCGCAACCGCAAAAGAAGAAAGAGTGCAAAGATTGTGACGGAAACCAACGTTATTTTTTGCAGCATGAAAGCGTAACGGGACGAGGTTAATATCCCGTGGGTCATTCTTTTGAAATGAGTGGCTAAATTAACAGCGGACGCTGCAAACCAACGATAAAATGGAATAAAGTCGTGAGCAAAATGTTGCAGGGCGGGGGAATAGCGATGAGGTTTGTGCCACTTTGACCAACCATTCTTTGGGAAACCATTGTAAGCCTCTTGTCCCGGGGGAGACGCCTGTATTCCCAATGTTTGCACCAGCACCACGTCTTACTTTATGATTGCCTGTTTGCTCAGGCGACTTATTGCGCCAGCACACCAGTTTGTAGATCGTTATTAACGCTAGCACAGCACTAGCTTTTTGCGTGTATGAGATCACAAAATATTTTCAACCCTTTTTTTAATGAAACGTAGGACTTCGACAACACTTGTGCGTGTAATATTGCGATGACGAACCGGCTGAAATCAGAGCATTATACAAAAGCACTCTACGTGAAGTGGAGACTTTTGGCAAATGATTGGAGCCGCAAAAATCGATTTGAAGACAAGTGAGTCAAATATTGCGCCTTGGTGGCGACAACCGTCGTCATTGGGACGAGACAGGTTTTGTACAAGTGTTACAAATTACGATGCCGTCCTCTAACTAATGTGGACATTTCACCGCAGGCAAAAATGAAACTTGTAATTGTGTTGTAACGACTTTCCAAGTAGAACAAGTTCGTGAATTTTAAAATTCCTTTTAGACAGCTTTGCTATAATGGTAAGTCATTTTTCGTTCCAGCAAAAGACAATTAAAAACAAAAATGTAAAAGCTTTACCTTCATTTGCTTGAGCATGCTTGCTTTGCGTGGCCAGAAAGCATAAAATAAATGTCCAATAAAATCCACCAATCCTTGTCATCTTGAATGTAATGTCGAAATAAACTTCTTTCTGAGCGAAATATGATTCAGAACGATAAATAATAATCTGTGACACCTATTTGAGTTCAATAGGTGCTGAGTTTCTCATAACGAACTTCGCTTCTCTTGCTGGTTTGTTCCACTGATGATGAACAGCGCGCGCATTCACAGTCGACTTTCGGATTCCCTTTTTTCCTTTTTTGTCTTGGACATCTTTAGCGCTCAGCGCGGTAGATGTCATGCGTTTAACAATCCGCTAGGCCGTTTTATCTTTGTAGTTTGAGCTTTTACAAGACACAACAGTTTTTTGACCATATCTCTGTCGGTTGCTAAAAAAATATTTTGTCCTAAACATAGTCGTCTTTTTTTCAAAAAAGTATTCTGACACTCCTCATACAAAATATTGTGCCTTTCAGTGCATCTCCAGTACATAAGAGTTATCAAACAATTTCGCGTATCACATGCCTCTTTCGAAGGAAGGGTCGAATATTTTTGCTGCGTACCATACCGTACTACTGCACCGTCCCGTACTGCCTTCCTTGGTTAAGGATAGCTGGAAGGTACCGGACATATTGAGTTGTGCTTACTACGTAGCTCGATGCGAAGGGAGTACTGTAGCTTTTGATGATTTTGCTACCTTACTAACGTTACGTACTGTGCCAAACCGTGGTGCTATATTTGGCCCCAAGCCTGGTTTCAGACATAAATTTTTTTCGGAAACGCTGAGGAGTCATGGACAAAAACCAGACTCTTCCAACAGCGTTTACAATAATAGGCATTAAGTTACTTTTAGATAATTTCTGGTTGGTTCGGTTTAAATGTATTTTTATAGGATCCAATGCAATAATACTTCTATGCAAAGTAAAAGCTTCTAAAAAATATGTTCCCACCAAGGTGACGTAAATTTGTAGTTCTGTCTGCAAATAAAAATAAATACCACACTTGTTTTATTAAAGTAACTGAGCACTGAGCAGTACAATTTCCAAGGAATATGGTAAGATTTTATCAATGAAAATGTTTGTGGTTACACGTAGTGACATAAACTTTTACTTTAATTTTAGAGGTTTCGGTTTTGTGGAGATCTTGATTGTCCTGACTGGGTATTGGCCGAAATCAACATTTTGGCTAGATTGGTAACTATTAAATTTGTTGTATTTTCTGTAGCTATGTCAAACTGTATTAATTGTCAGTAGCAGTAAAATACTTGTTAAACAGTCATCTCTGTGAAACCCTGTTTTTGTACGTTTGTACTCTGCAATCCTATTCATAAACATTAATGCCTGAAACGGATTTCTGTTGCTGTGTAGCTTTGTCTAGTTTATTCAACTTCTTCTGTGAAGTAAAACAAATTAAGCTAAACACTAAACATTGTTTTGTTATACTCAAAGCAAACAATCTTTGTATCTGTGAGATTTACATGCTTTTAGTAAGATTTTATGTTTAAAAAACGTTTTACTTGATATCATGTCCCAAGGTTTACTGTATACATTTTATTTAAGTAAGTGTTAAATTTATGTATTCTTGACCCACTTTCATTCGTTTTTATCAACTATTGTGTAATTTAAATACATCATGCTATACTTCACATATTTGCAGACATCTGTGAAAATGAAACTGCTTGTTACCCAAGTAATAAAAGGTCTTTTGGAAGAAGAAATTGATGTGAGTTTATGTTGTTTTGTGGTTGTAATCAGCTGGCAACTGTAACAAAATCAAATAAAAGAGCATTTGATTTATTGTATTTAACATATTTTTTCGAGAATATTTCCATTGTAGTATATAAATGAATTGACGAAATGATTATGTACTTAATTTTTGTTGTTTTACAGTTTGCAAAAATAGAGAAGTTAACTGCAGATGCCAAATATGGTAAGACCTTGTGTTAAAAAACATTGTGATTTGACTGCTTGAGGAATTTCTGTTTATAAGTATTTCCAATCTAAATGCAACTCACACTATGCTTTTATGGTTTCTACCGGTTAAATCAAATTTATCAATTTTAGTGCGACTAATTAGACATGTTTGTATTGTGTAGTGAAGAGTACATTCTTTTACATTGCTTCACAGTTTCTAAAATGTTAAGACATGTTTTTCTTTTAAAGATGTTGGAGATATAAAGGCCAGCATAGCCGGACTAGAGTTTATCATTTCAAGCTCAGCAAAACATGAAGTAGATGGAGAAACATTGTCAAATGAACTGCAACAGCTTGGTCTGCCAAAAGGTTCTCACTGCATACAGTGCTATGTATAACTTTTCTTGCTTTTCTTTTTTTTACACAGCTTGTCCACACACTTTTGGTATGAAATAGTTGTAGGGTTTGAATGAAATTTTTCCATCTGGTGGATAATCATGGAAGTGTGTCATCCATTTCTGTTGACTAAATAGCCCCAGTAGTTATACTTCTAGTCCACTTAAAATGGGTTTAATTCGTTAATCCAAATTGGATGACATACAGACAGAAAAATGATTCATTTGATGCCCTAAACAACAGTTAACCACTAGTAGTCTCATAAAATGGGTTAAATTATAAAACAAACTGGATGCGATTAGGATAGTTTTCAGAAAATCTATTGGGGTACATTAATTGCTGTGTTTACCTAGCAGTTAACCTTTTAGTCCTAATAAAGTTTAAAGATTGTGCCATAGTGATGTGTCATTCCATTTTCTTAGTTATTGTTTTATTCCCCAATTTTTTATCAATTTAAACTTTCACACACGATTTGTAGAATTTATTTAAAATATCTGCTACAGTTTTGACATGTATCTAGAATAATGCATGATCTACACTTTTCCATATCAAGGGACACATGTGTTTTTGCCTGTAGTCACAAAAGGCATAGGTATGTGACACAATGTCAAATAATGTGGAAAAATGCATTGATGCCACTTATGTCTTTCAAATTTTTACATCCATAGCTTTACATTTTGTTTTGTTTTCAAATTTGTATTGCTTGCAGAACATTCAACAGCCTTGTGTAAAACATATGAGTCCAAATCGGATGCCCTACATCAAGAGCTGCTATTAAAAAGTTTTCGTAAAACTGCCAGCTTACAAGATGTTGATTGGAAAATCAACCCAATCCTTCCTGGTCAAAAGGAGCGCACAGTTGATGTCAGATTAATGGTTTGTTACAGCAATACTTGTTTAAGCCTAATAGTAAATTAAGCTGCTTTAAAAAAACATTTTTTCAGTTGGAAGATAGGTGTACAAAGCAAAAGGAGATTATTGAATTTGTGGCCAATGAAAGCAAATTTCTTGTTCTTTTGCATGGTAAGCAAAATTGTAGTCCCAACAGAAGTGGTCAACAAACATAAATGATACAATACAATAGAGCAACACTAAAGATGCCAGGAGATAAAATTTGTTTTTTATTCGCAGAAATGAAAGTCATACAAAGCCAAATGCAGCAAATTGAGATTTGATTATTAACAGCGCCATTTTTTATCATCTCCTGTTGATTTCGTTCATTTTGTGCATGTGCAATAAACTTGATTCATTCCAAAACTTGATGCCTCTCCATGTGGGATTGCATCATATTTTTTAACAGGCAGCATGGACTGTGCTATTTTGGATTTATGTGAACCAATGCTTGTTCAAGTAGCCGTGGCTTGGCCGAAGAGGCGTTTTTCCTGGGAAAAAATGCGGTGTCGGAAGAAAAGCCATATGAGACTTAATTTTTCTATTCTCTGACCAAATTAAACACTTGAAGCTGGTTCAATTTGTATTTAAAAAAAGACATTTCGTTAAATGTCCAGGCAGCACTGTTGCCGCAAAAACATCAGCCTGACTAAGACAGGGATATTGAGGGTGCAGAAGATCTATTGTTCCGAGCCCGAGAGCTACTAAGGGGACTGAATGAGTTTGTACCTTTCGAGTGCAAAGTAACAAGTCGAGTCTTTTACTCCACGAGTCTGACACTCATTCATATGCGCGTAACAACAACATGATAAAAAGTACTCCGTTTTGTTTGTGTTCATACGAGACGGATGGGAAAATATGGCTTGTGTAGAACATACTAATATCTCGAAAAGTAAAATTGTTTCAGGACCATGCAACAAAATTTCATCACCCTCGCAAATGATGTGGTAGTCTTGGTAGTTATTCAGTAGCAGTGACTTGGGTCAAAGTATTTTTTAGGAATCAGAAATTTCGATTTCCTATTCATTACAATACTTACGACAACCCAAGGACCCTTCTCAATGACGGCCACTTCAATTTTCTTTTCCGAGGTGTAGATGCGGTGACAATTATAGCGCTGGTGAGAAGTATTGGACCTCCCAAGGCTTTGATTAAAGTGTCAACCGTTTCCACGTTTCGGGACAAACCTAAATGTAAATAAACACCATTCTAGACAAGGTGACTTATAAAGAAATGTGCATGTGTGGCCTGCGTTTGAAGGCCAATATTTTCCAGCGGTGCGTTGATTAATTGGACCGTAATTCAAAAAAATCCTATAATTCAAAAAAAGTGCTAAAGAAAACTGTACAAATTAGATCATATTTTGTTATTCATAGTTTGCATGTTAAAAGGTCAATAAATCAGCTCTGAAGTGCGTTTTCATACAATCAGCCTGTGATGAAATTTTTTTGTGATGGGAAGGTCTCTTGGAACTGCTAGGTGCGGTCAAAGTTGATGGTTGTGTCGGTAAAAGATTGCTTTGTTGGGTGGATACAATGAAATTCTGCAGAAGTTTTTTCGCAGCGTTCTGTCTCTTCATCATCTTGTCCATTTGGCTCATAGTGCTCACGAACTCCTTGTAATCGATTAAACCCGATTCGTTCTTTTTTGCAAACCTAAACACGAGAAGTACGTAACACAATAAAAATGGAATAAATAAAACATTTTGCACCAAAATAACACCTACTTTATCATTTCGTTGATTTCTTTAAGGGACATTTCTTCACTGTGAGTCGTCAACATTCGGATAAGATCGTCAGCAAGAATGAATCCATCATCGTTGTGGTCAAGGCATCGAAACGCCTCTCTGCGAAAATTTGTTTAAATTGTACGAAATTAAAAAACATTAAAAACATTTTTTAAGTCTGTTGCTTTCTTGGAATTTCTGAACCAGAATTGTAAACAAACAAAGTGCCTGCAGAGGTTCACTGATTCTATGTTGGGCTTATGCCTAATTATTGAAACTTACCGCAGCTCCCCGTATTCGCCCCTTTCGTCATTGATGTGTTCGATGAGCATGCAAAACTCGCTGAAATCAAACGTGGAATCTCCATCAACATCCATTAGCTTTGTGACCTCGTCTATTTCTTGACTTGTAGGGTTGTAGCCAAGTGCTCGCAAAGCCACCTCCAAATCTCTGTGCGTGCAACAATCGATAACAATTAAGTGGTGGGTGTGCGTGCTGTTGACATTCTAAAACTACTCTCGCACCCAACTCTGTCGCCAACAGTTTTATGGACTTCAAACGTATGACGGGAACTGATATTTTTTAAAAGCTATTTCTGTTTTAGCGCTGGTTTGAGCATTTAGTCGCTGTATAATTAAACAATTTTGTATCAAACGTCAGGCTAAGAAGTAATCCTGACCCGATGTCCATGGTCTTTGAATTATCGATATCATAGAATTCAAAGATTTGTCGAAATTCCTCAATGTCTTCGCTTGCGAAACCCGATATTCTTTTAGAATCGTATTGCTGTTGTCGTTGTCTGCCGCCATACTGGATTGATCTGCCTTGACGCTTGGCGCTTGCGAAAGAGTTCTTTGATCGATTGCCGCGTCCCGGAACGTCACTGCAAAATATGTGGCAATTTTAATGACCTCCGTTGTAGTTTGGATGTCATGTAATGAGAATAACTTTCTTATTTGCAAAAACCCTTGCAACACATAGAAAAAACATTAAAATATGGCACGTACATCCGCTATACTTTCGTTAAATTTGTAAAAAAACATGTGGTAAGTGGTACATGTCCCTTTTGTGAATGCTTCTGGCTTTATTGGTAAAAACAAACATCGACCAGAATCCAAGTTTTAATGTTAATGCATGACCGGATTTTACTGCTGCCAAAAAGTAAAATAAGACTAATGTAATGCTAATTCGTTTATCTTCTTGTTTTCTGAAACAACAGTAAATTTCTATTGATCCTTGCAAAGCATTAGATGGAATGTTGGCGTTTGCGGGTCCTTTATTATTCACACAAACGTAGCAATATTAAGTTCAAAGGTCTACATACCCAGTCATCCAGCCCATAAAATCTATCAGTTGGATATTGTGTCCACGAGATTTGTGTGCCATTGTAAAACGCACCACACTGTCACTAAAAACCAAAAGTAACACACTGCACTATCACCTAACTTTTCTCTGGTCTCACACCTTCCTGCCAACTAGCCACACTGCTTCGATTTGGATTCAAAGCACGTACTGCAAGACCGAGGGTAATAAAAGTAAAAAGCTGCTCGGCTAACTCTCATGTGGAAAATCAAACAACGCACGGGGTTGTTTCGATCCTTTGTGATGAGTAGATTCGATCGGTTGCATGCAAAAGAAATGACTTTGAACCACTACTGATCCGGAATCGCATAACAATGATATCAATTCTGCTTCTAGACGCAAAAGTCATTTTGAGAAGCAGAGGTATCGATTCTGAATTCACCAAAGCTATTAACCCAGCTTATTTGTAAGATGACGTATGTTTGATTTTTTTTAAATGTTTCTTTGCAAAGAAAAATTTGCACCGCAAGACCAGCACTTTTTCAACCATGGATCGCAAGTCCATTTGGGATGACAAGTAGTGAGTTGGGGACACGAAAAACTCGGATCAACTACCAGAGATTAAAACTAAAGCAAAATCAATCGTACCCGTTTTACAGCACATTCGTTGTTATATGTCATCACTAATAACGTCTGTGACAGGTTCATTTGCTGTAAGTTTCCAAAATTCGAGATTTATCTGCTTTCTTGACGAAACTCTTTGACCCAATTACCTACCTTCATACCTGCCCGTGGTTACTTCACACAAGACACTCTTTTGTTTATGCATTGACGGGGGATGATGCCCCTTCGCTTGCAATTCCATATAAGCAAGGTTAGCCTAATAAGATTAACATACCCACCCTCACGGGTGCCAATCCCGGGAGGAAAGACGGGAAATACCCCCCAATAATTTGGTTGTACTTCTATACATCTGTCCCCCGCAACATTTAGAATTTGTTTGTTTTAAAAGAAAGGGATACGGCTATTTATACACTACAATTTCAATGACACAACACGACATAAAAGTGGATTGTTTGTGCAGAGTACAGTGAAGTAAACATAGTGTATTAATTAGGCAAAGTATTGACTGCAAATAGAGCATTTTGTTTCCATTGCGGGTAAAAAAGCAAGTGCTGAATTCACAGCACGTCTATGCTGTTTGTGCTAAGAATTGTTACAGATTTTTGTAATTTTGTTGACTGATTACATGGATGTTTGTAGATTTTCGCAGGTGTTAAATTTGCTGAAAATACATTTGATCTGCGCTGTCAGCTCGTGTAAACTGAGAACGGAGTTTTTCGATATTTGGCAAGATCACCCAGGTTTGGCGTTTAGCTCGACCACCCGGTTCGCTCAAATTATTTAGCAGTTTGTCATTTAAATTTACTTGATCAAGCAAGGGTGGAAGAAATCGATAAAGTTTTTTGCTGTTGGGAAAAATTTGGCGATACATGTTTGGAGGTGAAAAAAGGCGATCATATATCATGTTAGTCCGTTTACTTGTTGTTTGTTTACAATAAGCAAAAAAATAGGATGAGGCCTAAAATCTTTTTATTAAAACGTTTAAAGCGGGTTCAAAGTTGATTTGCTGCAGCAATTTGCGGCATATGATGGAAATTAGAAATAGTTACCAGCTTTAAAAGTCTTGCTGTCCGTTATATGTCTTATAGTCTGTAACTTTCAACCACCATCGTCCCTTAATTTAGTTACTTGCGAAAGCGCAATTGATTTTTGACAAGATTTACAGTTGACTCGCAAACACACTTAAGCCAGCAGTTAGCCAGCAGCAGCTACTAAGTTGCTGGTATATATATGCAATCCAAGCCTTTTTTGAAACTCAACATCCAAACATTTTTTTCCGTGCTAGCCAACAACGCCTAACACAGTGGTTCCCAACCGTGGAGGAATTATATGAGTAAAGGGGAAGAATTTTCACTTCACAATTAAGTTATTCATGCGAAGTGTAGTATTTCTTTTTAGTTTACCCAGTGGTTCCAAACCTTTTTTAAATACTTTACATTATTTCTCGTCTAGTAGGGGAGAAATGGAAAGTTCCAAAATAAGCAAAGGGGGGAATGCATCAAAAAATGGTTGGGAACCACTGGCCCAACACAAACCATGCTATCTGCAGCTGATAGGCCTACAGCCCATTGTGAGAAATTAGCAACCGGTGACGTCATAATGATGCGAACAAAGGTGTCGCTCAAAAACTTCATATGTGATACGATATCTTAAAAACGGCAAATGATATAGAAAAAAAGCTAAGTGATCTTGAACCACGGAAATGTGTCAATTGAGGGTAAAATGCAGAAAACGTCGCACCCCCGCTGCCGGGACTTTTAAACATTCAAATTTAAAGAAAGGAAAAACTTACGGAGAATTTAAATGGAGTTTTCCAGCAATTTTGGACATCTTTAAAATTTTTTCTCGCGTTGCCTTACGCCAGTGATCTAAAATTCGAGCTCAAACTATTTACATTTTAACCTCTGCAGAAAAATATTCGAATATATAGAATCTATATTATATTTTTAAGATAATATCACTTCAATGTTGCTTCTATGAAAACATGTCGAATATGCATTTTTTTGCAAACCAATTGTATAACAATGTAAAATCTCGTAATATATTTTTAGCCATTTTAAAATTTACCTTCATGCTCATTTAGGTCATGAAGAGCTAAAAAACTGTTGATATTTTACATAAGGAAGCAATTTACAACAAAACACTACATTAAGTTTTTTAGACCCACTTATGTTTAGAACCTGAAGCTTAACAGTTCTTAAACAAGTTTTAAGCCACTTGACGAACGTTTTTGATTGACCGAACAATAACACCTAACTTGAATTTGTACACTGCAGAAATTCAAACTACAAGAAAACCATTCAAACATCTTTGTACTTGGATACCTCGTTTCTATCGATGTTTAAATGTTGAAAGTATTTTGTGGGCTGGCTAAAGAATTTGCTGTACCGATCTATGCACCTAATTAATCGAGTATGTCGCCGCATTGATTAAAAAATATAAATCAATGGAAACCTGTTACGTATATTTTGAAGATACCCCTCCTAGTTGCCAAGGGATCTCGCTTTTCACTTCTATACATTTTATCATTGGTCAGCGTCTTCCTGATAACATGCTCTTGCCTTTGTGATCCGCTAAGTAGAATTGAGGTGTATGCCGCTGTCTTTAAATGCTAATTGCTCTTCTTTAACTGCCAGTAACAGCGAATCCATTAAACGTCCATTAATAATTAATTACATATCGTTTGAATTCCATTTGTATATATTTTACAGGCGCTGCATATCATGCACTCCTTCCATTGTACATGAAGCATGAAGCTATATCGTATAATATTCTCCGGTATATTTATAATTCTACTTCGTCTACTACAAATGACTATACGGTTAAATTCGAAGAAGTTCGACCACGGAGTATTATAGCGGAAAACATGTCCACATTAAAAATTGATGAGGAGATGGTGTCGGTTGAGGGTACTGAATTTCTTGTGGGGTTGTTAGGGGAAATGGTCGAGGTCAGCAGAACTTTCAATATTTGGGTTATATCATCAAAGTCAACAAAAGACCGAAATTAGTATTTGTCCTAACTCCCTAATCTCGCCATGGATAAAACCGTTTTTCTTCATTCACACTTTCATCACAAGTCACTACATTCACAAAAAATATCTGTATATCAAGACCCTCTCTCTCAAAATTCTAAAATTTTTTGGGCTTGTTATGTAGCAATCGTTTATTTGGTTTTAAAATGCTAAAACTTTTCTATGTGTGTAAAAAAAAAATTAAAAAGCTGGTTTTTTGCAGCCACAGTTTAACGTTGCTACAGCTATCATTGTGCTTTCAGGGGGCTATATTGCATGTGACTGCACAAGTCCTTATCGGGGCATTGCAAAACAACGTACAACGTCCTGCTTTTCATTTTTCATGTTTCTTTTTCTAAGGAAGTAGCCACAGAAAGCGGTAGGTATTTACCTTTCCCGAAGAATTCTGTAAGCTGTGGAAAAAACTGTTTTTAGCGATAAAACATTGACATTTCAAGACACGTGTTGCACTTTGACAGTTATAGACAAACACCATTGACATAGAAAACTACGCATAAAAAGTAGCTCTAATTTTCGGTCGTTAATTTCGGTGTGTACTATTGAATATGCAACGACTCCAACAAAACCAGCTTGTAACGATAGTCGGGGTTTTTCAACATTTCGGAATCCTAAAATTGGACTTTGCAGGTGGGAATTGATTAAACATGAAAACAAACTGATGACTTTGCCTTCGGTGCGTGCAAACTGCGTCGAGTTTGTTCAAAGAACAAAATTATCACACAAAGGTCAAATGCTAAACCACCATACAAATTCGAAAGCAATTTTTACCCTGGCAATAGCGACCTACAAATGTGCTTACTTCGTGGGAAACGGAGCCCAAAATTGCAGTTGCATGAGCACAAACAAAATGAAAAGGCGGAAACGTTGAATTGGCCGCGTTGTCTGTTATCGAGAAATCGCTTAACGCAGTTGTCGATAAAGCGAGACGGATATACCCATATTAGAGCAGAACTTCAATTTTAAAGCCACATTGGTAATTACAAAAAAAAGAAGATTTTTGTTGTGGGCTGGTGTAAAGCTCGACCAGTAAAAGTACAATTTTAGTAAATTGATGTAGTCAGGACGGCATCTTTTTGTTTACCATAACGTCAACGGGCGCAAATCACCCCCAAAATATTGTTTGGGCGGGGACTTCTATTCATTTGTCCTCCAATATTTTTGATTCAATTGTCTTAAAGGATACGGATATAGTTTATTAAATGAAACTCAAAATCTAGTTTACCTAAATTTAAACAGGTTCAAAGCTGGTTTGCTACAACATCTAAACGATTTTATCACTTTTTGAATGCTATTGCAACAATTAAATGATTACAAACTGTTTAAACGGCGTTTTAAGGTCGCAATCGATAGGTGACCCATTATTTGTGACATAAAAATCTGTATTGTGATGTCATAACTTACTGGTAAATCGATACGTCATCTACACAAAAATCACTGACAAAAATCAAGCCCACCTCCAATTATTTCAATGGGTTGCGCGAATGATTACGTCAAAATAATCAGTGGCGAAATTCGGCAGACCAGATTTGATGTCGTTAAAAATGTGTCAAAGGCATTTTGGATGTTTACGATTTATGCATATTTTCGACATACAGCGATGTAAAGTAACCGACTCGAGACTGTCGGTTCTAATAAAGCTGCTTGTCTATCAGGTAATTCAATAATCCATCGGTTATCATGGGGACGATTTGGGAACAAATGACTACTCCATCTGTTTGCTTAGAAAAGCATCGGCTAAACGAAAATGTGGTGGAACAATTTCCATGTCCAGTTGAATAGCTTTTTTTGTGTAAATATGTTTAGCCCGTTGAAAGACGTGTTGTGTGTGGTAAAGATGTGTCTAGTAAATCCTTGATAGTTAAAAGGTGATATTGGTAAATAAACTGGAGACATGAAAGGTGACAATGGCGTGATTCTTATACGTCAGGTTGAGCAGTGAGGAAGAGAATGCAAATAATTCCGCCAATTTTAAACGACCCTGATTTAGAAAGGGTCGGATAGTTGGGCTAACGGTAAAAACTAGAACTGACCCATGAGGCCAGTCGGTCTAAGTCAGTGATTCTTACCCCTTTTCTTGTTGGCACCCTTTAAAATCACCAAATAGTTCTTATACCCACGTGTGTAAATTACAGAAAGTAATTATGGTTTTTATGTTTAAATGACAAAACAGGTTTGTTTTGATGTTATAGATATATGAAGTTTCTATATAGTAGTCACTTTCCACAATAACGGAATCTACCACCACAGGAATATATAGTAGCGTATGGTTTTATGCTTACGTGGGAGTGCGGAAAATGCTTACGTGGGAGTACATTTTTACAAATGTTCCATCGTTTGTTTTGCTATAATGTTAGGGTTGCCAACTCTGTTAGGCTACAATAAAGGACATAAAAACATGATTGATATTCTATCACGTATCGAAAACACACTTTCAATTAATATTTCAATCTGATGA